>CAUYON010019953.1:0-20311 GCA_963573935.1 Arctocebus calabarensis
TCATTACCCAAGCTATTTTTTCAGGCTCTGTGGCTTTACAAAATGTTCACATAAAAAGTTCACATAAGGCTTAGCGCCTGTGGCTCACCAGGCTAAGGCGCCAGCCACGTACACCTGAGCTGGTGGGTTCGAATCCAGCCCCGGCCTGAAAAAAAAAAAAAAAAAACCTGCTTGTGGCAAAGGTTGAAAGGAGCTCACAGCCGGGGCCATTCAGGGCCGAGTCTTCCGGACACCACTTCTCACTTTGGAGCCATTCAACTCTTTAACCAGATTTTGCGTTTCAATCTCTTACACTTCTGGCCCTCTGAGCGGGATGGTGAGTGACCTTCTCTGCCCTGTCCGACACTACCGACACTCCTCCCAGACTCAGCACCTGGCCAGGAGGGATTTGTTTTTTTTACAGGAAGGAAAAGCAAATTCCCAAACTCCGATCTTTTCCATTTTTGCGTAAGGAGGAAAAGTGCGGCTCACAGCTGGACAGAGCTCTCCGACTTCTGTGGCTTCTGATCCACAGCAGCGAGGTCTGGGTCAAGGGATTAGCACCAGTGGCTTTTTTCTTTACATGGCATGATTTTTAAGATTGTAGCCATTGCTCGAAATTTCAGACAGTTTTTCATTTTTGAACAATTTCTGTCAGTTGCTGAGAAGTGCATGAGAGAGAGTTTTCTCGTGTTAAGGAAAACAGGTGGTTTGCTCCTCTGCCCCATCCTGAGCTCCAAGCCACTGGAGACTTTGCAGAGGCCCCAGGGTCCCTGCCCCCGCGGGGCCCCGCCGCTCCAGAAACCCGGCTTTGCGCTCGGGTCTCCCAGACCCTGAACTCTCTGCTGCCACCACGTGGTTAGACACCGTCTGCGACACAGAGAGAGCCATCACCGATGCGTGGCGACACCTGGGTATGGTTCTGGCAAGAAGCCAGTCCCAGCCCTAGGCCCTTTGAAAAGCTCCTAAATTATGGGAAATTAAATTTCAAAATCTGAGCACCTTTTAAAGAAACACCAGCATTTAGAAACACAAGCTGATAGCTTGAGGCTCCGTCAAAAAAAAAGAAAGAAGGAAGGAAGGAACTGCAAGCTGGATTTCTGCACATGCAACGCTTAGGTGCGTCCCCTCCTGCCAGTGTCTTGGAGACAACCCCCAACCTAGGATGGCCGCAGCAGCAGTGCCTAACATCAGAGTCTTTTTGAAATGCCTAAAATGATTTATTTGCAGACACACTTGGATAAAGGTGATTTCAGAACCAGACAAATTGAATTGGAAACCTACTCCCAATGGCACCTAGAACTTTCTGAAAGAAATTCGTAGAAAATTGCCTCCCTCTAAGTTGTAAACAAAAGCGTCTGAAACTATTTGTGAATTGAAACAGGCGTCAGAGGCTTTCTGCCCTGGTGCCTTCAGAGTCCCCCGTCACCAAACCCCGGCCTGACTTGCTTCTCCTTCTGTCACCACCACTGAGGAAACTCCCCAGGTCTCCCACCCCCTTCCTGAAACCCCATGCCGGGTAAAACCGCAGACAGAGGTGAACCCACTGCTGCGTGTGTCCCTTGGACAAAGCCTGAATGTAAGAATATCGTAAAGACTCCTCTGACCTGGAGCCTGCAGGGTTTGTGAAAGAATTTGATTTATTTGTCTGAACTATGAGCCTGAATATTCTGAACTTTATCAACTAATCTATATACTGTTGTTGGAAGCCACCAAAGTGAATAAAGGCAGCCTGGAAGAATCTTTGAGAGAATTTTCAAACAGGATCCAAGACACACTGTGAAGACTTCATGTTTTAGCCACGTCTCCCTGTGATGCCCCACCCCTTGTTTTTCCTAAAAATGTAGATAAGAGATGTCAGCAACGTGCTCAATGCCAGAACTCTGTACGTGGAGGTTCTGGATGATTTCAAGAAACCTTTAATCCAGTGGTGCTCAACCTTCCTAATGCTGCGTTCCCTGGGTCGCGACCCACAGGTTGAGAACCACTGCTTTAAGCCGTATTCCAGAACGGCCGGTGCTGGGCTCTAAAATCACTGGAATAATTTCCTAGTAAATTCGGCTTCACTCAACGGCTTAAATGAGAACTTGGCCACCTTAGTTAAAAGATACCAGGTTAACTGGACACATACACAAACTCAGGAATTAGTAAACTCAGCAGGTGCACTTTCTAAAACTATTGAGAAGGATGAAAGAACTAAGCCTGGAAGATTACGAATTTGCAACTATAACAACTGACTAGTCTCAAAAACCCAGGCCATTTCGAAAAAGAAATTGTGAAATCGTAAATGACAGCAGGGACAACAAAAGGACCAAAGGGGACCTCCGGTCTCTTCCAGTGCCTTGGGAGAAAGTGAAGTTTTCAGAGAGGGAGAACAGGCACCAGCTGCCTGCGCCCTGGCTGCTCTTTTCTGCTCCTAGGCGCTGCCCCTTAAGCTGTCCCTCCCCAGAGTAACGCAGAGGTAGCTAGCGAGCCTAGGACCTGCAAGTCCCGATGCCCAGACCCTCCAGGGTCCTCACTCCTGCCTGCTTGACCCCTTGGCTCCCAGGCAGCTCTTAGCAAAGACATTTTGCAGCTTCACGATGTACCCATTTCCTTCTCTCGGAAGGAGGACATGTATTTAAATTTATAATAGAGTATGGGGACAGAACAACCACAGGGTGAGAATGGAACTATTGAAATCATAAAAACACAGATGGAACAAACTTTTTCTAAACTCGGACTAACGAATGAACTGATGATTTACTGCAAGCGTTGCTGGGCCACTTAAGGTCCAGTGACATTGGTGAGACATGTTCAGCCAACCCCAGTAAACCCAATGAGACCTTTACCCAATATTAGACAATGCCTTTTAAGGCCTGAAGCAATAGAAAGAATCAGACCCATAGTAAAAGATTATATACAGAACAGGGTCACTCGCTCCTTGTGCCAGCCCATGTATTGCTCTAATCCTTCCCAGAAGGAAGCCAAATGAGAGGGGCTGGCATTTTGCACAAGACTCAAGAGCTGTCAGCAACATTGGGGTCTCAGAACATGGGTGGCACCGACCCCCACACTCTGCAGGCCCTGCTCAAATGATGTCTCCTGTGGATGGTTCGTGCAGCGCCCCTGAGCGTTCCTGGAGACCACAAGTCAGCACGCTTGTGCCTTTCCTGGGGAAGAACACCCACAAACGTGGACCATCACTCTGCAGGGTTCACTGGGGACCCCACTTTTCACAAATATTGAAGTCTGACTGGGCTGGTGCATTTCTCCCAGGTCTGCACTCATCCAATGTGGGGAACAAGTTCCTCCTCTGCTCCCTGGACACACACGCTTCAAGGGACCACAGCATATGTCTCTTATGACAGCTGGCATCTAACAAACAAAGTTTCCAGAGAGAAGCTCCAGTTCTGCCAGATGCAGTGAGATATGAAGGACATTTGATTTCTCAGGAAGGGCGGCTTACAAAGATAGACAGGACTAAAGGCATTCTCACCTTCCCTAACCCTCCACAAAGAAGCAACTGCAATTGGCTGGACACTGTCACAGTGGGATACCTGACTTTATTTTAGTGGTCAACCTTTATACTCTTTCCTTACCAAGGATCAACCTGGTGATCCGGTTAGGCTGCCACAGGGACCAAAAGCCGTACAAGTAATCGAGGAGTCTCACAACAGCACCCCACCTGTGGACCTTCGTGTTCCCCGTTTATTCATGAAGAACAGGGAAATAGACTGGGGGTCCTTAACTGGGGAATGTGGGGGTGTAGGAGAGGGGTCACCGCGCACCTTGCCACTGTCCCCAGAGGACGCCACCCTGCTTAAGACCAAGCTCTGCTGGTCCACGGTGATCTTAATTCTCCCTGTGCCTGTGGATAGAAGCCATCGTGTCTGTATCACCATGACAACCACTTCTTGCACCGAGACAGTACCTACGAGAAACATCTATAGATAAGTCAATTTATTTTGTGTTACTGATTTTTTTAAAGTTTTTCCAAAACACAGACTTCATTACAGTCTTCTGTAAACCAGATATGATTTTCTCTGAAAACATTTTGTATGCTCATTTAGTTTGATCTCCTAAATGGGAATGATGAACAATCTTAGCAAAATGGTTCAACAAATTTTCTCTTGAAAAATTATTACCGTCCTTGAAAAACAGCACAGATGTATGGTACTAAGAAAAGCTGAAATATGGCAATGTGAATTTCATAGTCATGAATTCAGTAAAAAGGTATCCCTATTTTAAACATAATAAACTAAGATTATAATTTGATCCTATGAAGAATCTAAGAACATACTAACTTTAGGAGCAAAAAAATGGTACTAGTAATGCAACTAAGATCTAATTAAAATTTAATTACAATTGGAGTGTTTGCATCCTCAATAACAAAATATTTCCTCCACAGAGAAGAAAAAATTAGCATCTGACTAATGTATATAAAGCTAAAATATTTTTTGGCCAGTGTTCAGTTGAAACGTGGATGAAAGAATTAATAAGCTAACTGTACTTCTAATAACCGAGTCAGTGAACAATGAAAACCTAAAATGATATTTAATTAGCTGCCTGGATTAATGCCAATCCCTCAAAGTCAAACCAATTAGTTTAAAAAGGTAGGAAAACGAAAAATTTTTTTAAATCTTAATAGTCGGTTTAAAAAGGTTGTATAAATTTAGTTTTAATAGCTACATAATATTTCAAGTTGTTGAGTACTTGATTACATTGAAGTACTGTATTCAACAAAAAACTAATTTAGTGGCAATGGCCTAGTCAAGTGCCAGGCATTGACTTTAGGGAAAAAAGAGCAAAGAGGGAGGGGGAAACCTTACCAAACAGGTGCAGTGAACACGTGGCCCTGACTCCAGCATTGTACAAACTACCCTAACACAAACATTTGTAGCCTTTTAATATTTTGAAATAAAAAGTAACATATACTAACAAGCTATGTCTACAATAATATGAGTAAAAGAAACTATTATCCAACGATACTGTACTAAGCAAAGCTACTGTACATATAAAGCAAATAAGAAAGAACCAGGGAAAAAACGTGCAGAGAGAAGCTGTCACCCCCAACCTGTGCAGATGCCGACATCCAGATTCAAGACGTTCCAAAAATCTATTCACACTCTATGTCTTAACCGGTGTTTCTCCATTCTTCATTTTTGTTATCATTCTCCTAAGGAAACTTTCTGGATCTTTTGATCCTAACAGTCATCCCCAGGTTTTTCCACCACAGATGGGGTGTCTATTTATGTGTTGTACATCCACTCTGCTTTAGACACAAAAAGAATAATTTTTTGTCCCTCAAAACAAATTTTTACTAAGAATGCATGGAATTAACAATGAAAGGTTAATAGTATTAAAATATTTTATTTTTTTCTTTGAGGAATAAGTAGGAAGAAGAAAAATCAATTTTATCTCATATCTGAGATGTGTAGATCATTTGCAAAGAAGCTTAACCCTCAGCTAGTCAATTGTACCAAAAGCAGCTGTAGCTGAAGTGGCTTTGGTCCCCTCTACAGACAGCCCCCCATTTGGCACAGTACTATGACACCATAAAACAGTCATGCAGAGCAATCTCAATAACCAGCGGGAGAATCACGAGCATTCCATGACCTTTAAAAACCTGTCAAAATATTAAGCACTCTTACAACGTTTATAAATATAGAAGAAAATGCAGAATGTTTAAAAATAATTTATTCAGTACATTGTAATTTAAAACATTAGAAACATTCAGAATCAAAGTGCTTTATTTCATTGTAAAACCTAATCCAGAGCAGTTTGAATGGTGCTTGCTTTTTTGTGTCAGATAATTTGGGGTACTTCATAAACTACGTTCTGACCTGCTCATCACACAGCCACACGCTGTCCCAGCTCACTCAGCTCCACGTCTGGAAGAATCACGGGCAGCCTGAGCGATCTTCCACAGGGAGTCCCAGAGGCCCATCTCACTGAACACCGGAGACGGCTGCCATGGGCTTACTCTTTGTCAATCCCACGTGTGGGTCGGAACCAGCAGGTGCACCTTCTGTGTGCCTTCTCTTTTCTCTTTTGCCAGTTTCTGGAGCGAATGCAGTTTGCTCTCCTAAATTTGTAAATGGGGT
Source organism: Arctocebus calabarensis (assembly GCA_963573935.1). Lineage (NCBI taxonomy): Eukaryota > Metazoa > Chordata > Mammalia > Primates > Lorisidae > Arctocebus > Arctocebus calabarensis. The sequence continues at coordinate 6,066 of CAUYON010019953.1, forward strand.
TGACCTCAGACCTCTCACAGTTCTTCTGTCTGATTCTGATTTCCATCTGTGTGATCTCCAGAGTCAACCTCACACCTCCACTGGATCATCTGCATATATTTTCAACAAAGCTTTCAGCCAGGTACGAGCTATCCTCCAGATTTTGCACTCAGAAAAGTAGCATCTCCTATATGTCAATAATATGAAAATTTGGAGAGATCATTTGGGGTTGCAACATGACTTCTGCAAATCCTCACATCTGTCCATGTAAATTTTTACACAATGAGCGCAAATTGTATTGTTCACAGAAAGTATCATTCGGGCCCAAAGTTGAAGTGTGTCATTTGATGACAATTCCTGCAAAGTCTTGAAACCTGCGTGACAAGGACAATAGGTTTCGTGGCACGCATTTGTAGAGTGAAGCTGGATCCACTGCTCTTGCTTCCATTACACTTTCCCGGTTTTATGTTGTTTAGAAACGTCTCTGTAGTAGGTCACGAGCCAATCACCCCGGGCGTGGGCTCTGTCCACCCAGCTTTGGGCAGGCACTGCATCCACACGGCCAGACTTGCTGCCCACTTTGCAGCTTATCCCTGTCCTACCCCACTGACTGTTCTTATTGGAAAGAAATTGCAGGGCTGGCGATGTCTCAGCGTTTTTAACTGAGGTCATAGCAGGTAATCCTCTTCCAGATGTAAAATCCTTTCCAGCTGTAAAATCAGCTCCACAGGCAGAACTGATTGCCCTAATTCACGCTTGTCAATGGGCAGAAGACAAACAGCTAACAACCGACAACAGACACGGGTTTGAGGCAGCTTGTGATTGGGGGATGCTTTGGAATCAAAGTGGCATCTGAACCCATCCGGTCAGCCCATCAAAAATGGTCAACAAGTCTCCGAGCTCTTGGAGGTAACACAAAAACCCAAATCTTTGACCATTAGCAAAACTTCTGGTCCTTCAGAATTGGGTACTTTGGGGAAGAGCAGCCACTTAATGATGCTGCAGAAGGTTACAGCAGACAAAGGGTGCTTGAAATGACCTTCCAGACTCACTGCCCTTATAAAACTCCACTGGAGAAGGTTCAAGGGACCTCCCAAGGAGAACACACATCTCCAGAAAGATAACCGAGGAAAGTTTTCCCCAGAAACAGGCTCCCCGTGTGGAGCTACTGGTAGACCAGTCCTTCCCTTAGGGCTTTTATTACACCTTTTCTATTGTATGTTCCTGAGCTGACTTGTTGGAATCCACATCAAACAACAGCACGGGGAAAGCCGTGCTATTGGAATCTACCTCCTATCATGGCACAAAAGTTTTATTATTGCTGTACAATTTGTCTCAAATATAATCCTGAAAAAGCCGTTATTGGTCATAAGGACATTTTTCTTCACCTTTTGGACCCTTTGAGGTACGGCAATTGGACTTTCTCCAGATGCCCCATCTCAGAGTTACAGAGCTACAGATCTGTCATGGTGCTAATTTACCTGCTTTCCCTGCTAGAAGGCTTTTCATGTTGCAGAGTCACAGCCCGAGAAGTAGATAAATTGTTACTGGAAGAGGTAATTCCTTCATAGAGAGTTCCGTCCAAGCTCCATAGCTAGCTCTGTGGTCAATAGTCAGAGCGCCAGCCTGTGAATCAGGGTTTTGAGTTCAAACCTTGCACAGAGGGGAAGAGAGCTATGAGAGGAGAGACGGTATTTGGGGGACCTCACCTAATGTGCATGATGCAATGGAACATTTCAAAACTATTAAGAAATGAGTATAATTGTGATGGATGTGTTACTTAGTTCAATGTAAGCATTTCACATTGTATATTGAAGCAGTACCCTGAACCTCATAAATGCATCAGTGTATGAAGTTATGATTTAATAAAAAACAATTTTTAAAAAAAACCTCACTCAGGCTTTATAATCCCCAAGCTACTGAGGAACGTATTTTACAGTCAGGTAATTCAATCCATTTGTAAATCCGGCCTCTATTCCAACATTTCCATTGTGTCTATTGACCTCAACTGTCCAGACTGGTGGAACACTCAGTGGTTTAATAAAAACTCAATTGGCAAAGCTAACAGAAATTTTTAATTTTCTCTGACCAAAGGCTTTCTCGTTGGTTCTCTTAACCTCCAATCCACCCCATTTGGAAAATGTCAGCTCTCTCTTTTTGAAGTGAGAACAGAGAGGCCCAGGAGGCAAGACAAAGGGGTCATGAACTGCACCCCTGAAAGGTACTATCTTCCATTACTGCCAGAGTCCCATAAAACACACCACCAAGACCTCCAAATTAATAAAGGATTCATTTCACAGCAACTTCCTCGAAGATGTAGGTTTCAAAAATCATGGCCTATAACCTGGAGATTTTATTAGAAACAGCATCAAGTAAGATTCTCTCCAACCCCACTGGAACAGATCATATCAAGTATTGTCAACCCGTCTCTGTGCTGCGAAGTTTAAGGGCATTGATGCATGGACTCATGTTTCCCACCAGAATAAACTCTTCTGTCCCTGGAGATCTACAGTTAAAGACGAGTCAAGGTCTACCTGACCAGGACCACAAACAGCTGAGGTCTGCTGTGGTCTGCAGCCACCCTCGGTACAGACCTGCCGACTGCCCCTGAAACACTTGGTCTTTTTTCTCTTTTGACTGAACACTTAGGTTTTTAGCCCTTCTCCATATTGTAGGGATCCTCTTTTGGTGGCTTTAGTAAAGTTATTATGATGTATATACACACACATACATACATACGTATATACAGAGGTATCGAGCTGTATAATACCCAAAATATGTGGATATATGTGTCTGGATACTTTCCAGGCAGCTCTTTAACACACACACACTCACACACTTACACACACTCACACACACATGCACGCACGCTCACACACACACTTCTCCTAAGGCATATCATACTAGTTCTATTCTTAGCAAAACGTCTATGATCAAAAATCTATTTTTACTGTCTTCAATTAATTCAGTGGTAGCATGGAGACATAATTCTCTGATCTACGTCTCACAAACCATTGCCACTGTGGGTAGTCTGACAACGTGGTTGGTTTGCAGCCCTGCACACTTTTGACCGCAGCGACCCAATGGAGTATCCTGCCCTAACTTTCACCAGTATCCCTGATTGCTCTCACAGCGAAACTCAGCACTCACGAAGGCAAAACCCGCCTGTCTGATCTGTTTGACTCACCCTCACCTGCCTGTCCCATGTTTCAAGTGAATCCATCAGAGTCTTACTGTCAAATTAGCTGCCACCTCACTTTTAAGTGACAAATAATAAAAACCATGATGTCGTTTTAAAGAAAAAAGTCCTTCCTGCTCTCAGAATTCCACCTGCCCTCCGGCCCCGGCTCTGACCTGGTTTAACCCCAGAGCCGAGCAGCACAGACGACGATTGTTTTTGTCCTTGGAGGGGATCGCGACCAAGGGCCCGTGACCGTCTGCTACATGGAATGACAACGTTGGCCGATGCTTCCCTTGTAGATACAGCTGTGCAGGAGCGGTGTTGACCCGGCCTCCTCACACTTCCTCCAGGCCTGATGCTGAGCTACTGCAGGTTCTGTGTGGGGAGTAGCAAAAATCAGAGAAGCCACTCGGCCACAATGACCCCTGAAGAAAGCCCAGGACCACGACCGTCTCCCTGGAGTTTTCAGCTGGCTCCGCACTGGACAGACCCCCTCGGACTTTGGCACATACACACTCCTTTTGGTTATCATTCTCCTGTGCATCCCAATTCTACTATTCAATTTTGTAAAACGTTATATATTTGCCATTTTAATTCTTCTGAGAAAACTGAAGTCATGTACTCGGAGGACTGGAGATTATTAAACAAGCGACAGCAGCTGGAGGTGGCCGGTCTGGCTGAGATCTCTTCCCTCGGTGATGTCATCCCAATCTGAATCTTAGGTGCTCTTAAAAGCTCGCCTCTGGGCTGTCTCCTTCTCTCCTCTGCACCCTGCACCACCCACTCCAGCATCGGACAGGACTACAGGGCACCTTGGCACTCAGATTTTGATCGCCAATGCTTTTAAGAAGAAAGACTTTTGATCAAAAGGAGGAAATAAGGAAAGAAAAGAACTTTCATCTGAGAATAGCAAGCCCTTTTCAAACTGTCAGGCCCAGAGGGACCTGAGCATGAGACAGCAGGCACGTCGCTCCCCTTGAAATTGGTTACTGTTGCCACAAGTAGCCAAAAGTTAACCTAACAAGGTGGCACCAGAAAGCAGACACTATATAGTTTAAGAATGGATAGCCAATCACTAATCAATATTATTTCTATAAACCAATGAGAATTCCTAACAAAGAGCTTTGTATCAGCCCACTCCTCCCCAAATCCCCCGTTTGCCTTTAAAACCTGCTGTTATGAAAGGCAAATAGTGCTCACTGGGTCCGGACTGCCGGGCAGCTGCCTCCCTTTGCTTCTAAATCTCCTAAATCACACTTGGTGCTTTGGCCTCTTTCCTTTCGGTCAACACCTTAAGGCTTCAATATCCTCTCTTGCTTCCTACCCTGCTTAAAAATCCCAAGGTCAACGTGTAGAGTCACTTATTTGCACATATTCAATTCCTTCCCCATTCCTCTTACCTGAGGCAAAACCACAACCCTGGCTAAGTCCAAATCTCCCCTATTCCACACCCGCATTCAGCTGGGATTCAAACGAGTTAATGGAAACCACCTTCAATTCCTGACCACGAATGTGAAGAGCTCCTAATGCCCCCAAGTTAGTGTCCTGTATTTCCCTGGTCACCGCCGGGGGAAAGCTGGTGGTAGAAAGTGTACGTATACAACTAAAAATAAAAAGAGAGATGATGTTTGAAATCAGAGAACAGTGAGACGATCATGAGCATCACGAATGAATGAATTTGCGGCAGGATCATGAGAAGTAAAGATTCTGAAGGACGAAGACCACACCTCGCTGCCACAGATAGTAAGGACAGCACTTCAACATGCCCTGAGGATATCAGGAGCAAATGGGCGCCTCCATGCACAACCAGATCTGGCCTGACCACCGGCACGGCCCTTTGAAGGCGAAAGGCTTTCGCTGCTGGACAGAGTGTGCTGGGAAGGTGGCGACAGCGTGACGCATGTGCTCTGAATCAGCCATCAGGGGACAGTGTCTCCGCCTAGCGCCAAGGTGGAGTGCAGCATTATTCTGATTTAAGGACCAGGTGGTACAAAGAGAACTGCTCGAGCTGCTGTTTCTAAGATCTGACTTCTTCCGAGCAGGGACCACACAGCAGCTGCTGTCACTAGTAACTGTGATGCCATCTGGCCCCTGTGGGCACCTCATGCCACTAGACCAAAAGCAAAGTAGGGCACTTGCTTGGGAAAATTCACTCTGATTACAAAGAGGAGATTAAGTTGCTACTGCAAATGGGGGTGAAGAGGCAATGAGGAGACGCAGAAGACTCTCCAGAGGACCTCTGAGCATTTCTGAGTCCTGTGGCCGAAGATCATGGGAGGCTGTAGACACTACAGCAGACAGGACTGCCAGCAACAGGGACAGTCACCCTTCAGAATGACGCGGGTCACTCCACTACCAGCGACAGAGACAGTCACCCTTCAGAAAGACACGGTAACTCCACTGGGCAAGGAACCACAACCAGCTGAACTACTCACCCAGGACAGAGATAGGAAGAGAAGTTTACTGGAATAAGAAAGGTGCAAATACAAATCATGACCAAACAATCCATTGTAGAGACAGTAATTGTCGTTATTATGCTCTTTTTCTGTATCGCTTTCATTTGGTTATACTTGATGTACACTAGTGAATAAACTTTTATATCTTAAGTTTTACATGATCTAAGATAAGATATTGTAATAATGGTTACTGATGGATTTCAGTATTTATGGTATAGATTTCAAAGGAGTAAGTTTAAAGAGGGTAAGACATTATCTGGAGACAGTGACACAGGGGACTCAAATCTCCCCTTTGGGAAGAGGGCTTGTCTGGCCTCTGTTTGTAAAGCACAGTTGCATTGTGCTAATGAAATTCATTACTTAGGAGTTAAATCCTGTTAAAAGGAGGGTAGAGGTCACATTCCACAGAGGCAGACTCTGCTGTCAATTCAGCAGCATCTTCACACTTGAGCCTGGGAAATACATTCCCTAAAATCTCCTTCCCTACATGGTTCTGGGTTAGAATTTTCCAATAAGAACAGCATGTATGAGATGTGGAAGGTAGAACTGAAGTCACTGAGTCTGGAGACGGTCACCGTGGCTGCATGTGGCAGCCAACAGACTCCTTGCGAGTAATCACAGAGGTGGAAGCTACCTGAGGCTGGGCCCTCCGTCCCTGTCCTCGGGCTGCAGTCTGACACCTACAGCTTTTATTGAGTCTCAAGCTTCAGCCACCAGATCAATATTCTCCTTGTTACTCCCATATTTGTGTAAGCCCAGCTGTCTTTTTTTATCAGTTATGCCCACAACTTGTGGTTGTTCTATTTGCTTGAACAAACCAGACTGACTCAGTGAGCGGCTACCCCTTGCTGGTTTCTACCAGGGCCCGTGGCCTCAGAGCCCATGGCTCAGTAGCAGTCGTGTCCAATGATGTAAAACTACAAGTGGAAAACTGGACAAGGGAAATTGTTTGGTGAAACCAGAGAAAGGATCAGAGCCCCTGACAAACAGGTCCTGTGAACGAGCCAGCAGGAAGACTAAGGGAAAATCAGAGGATAAGATGGCAGGGGTGCTCTGGAATGCAAAGTTCGCCCTCTGCATACTGATGCCATGTTGCAAACACAAATAATTCTAGGCTTCTCTTGCTGGTGGGAGCAAATGCAATTCCTAGCATTCTTTCCAGCTTTTGTCAAGGTAGGTTCACAGCAGAACAGTTGAAGCTACACGTGAAAGATACCCACGACAACAATTCAAAGGGACTCACACAGGCATGGTCTGTCTAGGGGGTACAAACATACCTGGAGTCATATAAATCAGAACCGTAACTAGGGCAAAGCTTGTCACCCAATATATTAAATTAACACACTGCATAATAACCAGTGAGTGCCTTAATGAAATTAGCAATTACTACATTACTTTGGTTCACAGAGAGAATATATTTCTCACTCTCAAATCCACTGTGTGTATCCAATTTAGAGTCTCGAGCTTCTCACTTAATAGAATTTGCATTCCTGTCATTGTTTATCAAACAACACTAAAATTGAAATGATTTGTTCAGTAAGATCTTTCTCTTACTTCATTTTAAGGTGTAATAATTTGATTTAATTGCCAGCTGTAAAGTGATTAGAATAGAGAATTTAATAATTTGTCCCTTTGATGTTAGAAACATTCCATCACAACCTCTATCCAGGGAAGTAGCTAAACAGGGACATGACCATTTTCTTAAGGAGGAAAAAAAAAAGCAGTTGTGTAAGCATCTCTGCATTTCATGTGTAAACACTAAGCTACTCCCAAACATTAAAGTCTTAAATGAGTAAGTTGCATGATTAATATTATAGCTTGAACATACATTAATCCATTGCAATTAGCAGCCCTCAAAAAATTTTGGTCATTCTATTTGTACTGGTGGGAGATTCTGCAGTACATTTGGCTAAATGCTGTTCTTATGCTGGGCAATAATGACAAAGCCTCCAAGAAGCAATTAAAGGTCTAACTTTTTATTGAACTATGCACCATGAAAACACTACACAATTACAGCTGATAAACACATAGGTATGTGCACATGTGTGTGTACACACACACACACGACACCTGACTGCAGAGGAAGCTCCCGAGTCTCCCCTCTTCTCTCTACCCCCAGCAGGTACCCCATCAAATGGGATCGGTTGACAAGGCCTCTTCTGGACACTTGTTGACGGAGACAAGGAGCTTATGGGTTTTGAATGGAAAGGATTTGCTAAATAAAGCTTCTATCTAAGCTTTACCCTTCCCTCCCAGAGGTCAGGGCCCTGGAGTCTGTGGTATCTAAGGACCCGATGAACCACTGACATCTTAGCACTTGCCACTCAACATCAATCCCCAGTTAAACTCAGGAAATTAAGCTCAGGCAATTATATTTTCAAAATGAAAATACACAGGGAGAAGTCCTTTTTTGACAGCCATATAATTAGTGGCGGTATATGCCTCTCTGGTTCATTGTCAAAGGTTGATTGTCTCCTAATCTAGACCTCAACACATTATCCTTTTGAAATGAAATCTGCCAAGAATCAAGGCTCTCTTTTTTATATGTGTTAACTCTAGATAACTTGAGTTCTTCAGCTAATACACCATATTATATATGCAAATGTGTTTGATTTCCTTTTAATTTTTTCCCTTGAGTCTAACGCAGTGATGTTCATCCTGTGTGCCATGAGAAGATCTTAGGTGTGCTGCGAAATATTTGAAAGTAGTTAATTAAGTTATTTTCAAAAGCAGTTCAAAGCACAGTAAGTATACTTTTTCTTTCACTCCTTTCTTTGATCAACATAATTTAAGTGTGCCGTGGAAGTTTAGCTGTAGGTTCACGTGAGCCGTGAGATAAAAAAGACTGAAAAACATCAATCTAGCATAAGATTTATTTAGTTTGTAATACTCATTAAAAAGAAAGTAGTAAATGTCAGTGTGAAAAAAGTATCTTAAGATGAGGATGACCTTTGAGCTTGATTTTTAGAAGGAATGACTTTATCTTATGAAATTCTAATTATTGCTCTTACTCTGTTCATGTCTTTGAACTAAGGGCCCACTGACTGTTACTTTGGCTACTGATCTTTTTTAATTAATTTAATTAATTTATTTATTTTTGAGACAGTTTCACCTTGTCACCCTGGGTGGAGTGGTATGGCATCACAGCTCACAGCAACCTCAACCTCCTGGGCTCAAGTAATTCTCTTGCTTCAGCCTCCCTAGTAGCTGGGACTACAGGTGCCCACCACAATGCCCAGTTATTTTTAGAGAGTGGGTCTCGCTCTGGCTCAGACCGGTCTCAAACTCGTGAGCTCAAGCAATCCACCTGCCTCAGTCTCCAAGAATGCTGGGATTATAGGCGTGAGCCATGATGTTGAGTCTTTGGTTAATGACTTTTAAAGAGAAAAAGTCGCACAGCCCTTTCAAAGCATATGGTCTCAGATAGCCTTATAGTCATCTCACCTCCTCCCCACTTTCAGTCCTGACTTGCAGCTTTTTGGCTTCAAATGTGATTGTCACCAATAGCAAGTGGCTACCGTGTTGTACATTGCAGTGCTAGAGTCTAGAAAATGCTTAACTTGGAGTTTCCTGTTTGAATTATTCTTCCTCTAGCTCTTTTCAAGAATATACATTTTAACATATCATTTATAAAAGCTAACGCTCACCTGTAACAAGGGGTTAAATGCTCACAGCCTCCTGAAATTCACACTCAACCTCAAAAGTTGTAGTATTAGAAGGTGGGGTCTTTGGGAGGTGATCACTGCCCAGACCAGATTACATGAACCACAAAGGGGTCTTCGCCAGACACTTGACCTGCTGGCACCCTGGCCTTGAACTTTCCAGCTCCAAAACTATGAGAAATAAATTTCTGTTGTTTATAAGCTAGCTAGTTCATGGTATTTTGTTAAAACAGACTAAGACACTTACACATTGATACGCGTGTATATACTCGTATGTGATGGACACAGACAGCATGGAGTCTGACAACGGGAGCTTAGTTTTCACCAGGTCAAAGTCCGATGAAAATCAGGCAGCTCTTTGATGTTTGCGAGGAAGAGAAAGGTCTGGAAAGTATGTAGTGTGCTTGTAAGTGCCAGGCCTGACACAGTGCACTGCCATTAACCTAGTCATGTGACCTGTCCGCAGCAGGGAGACTGAAGAGCAGGGTGGTCAGCGTGCCAGGTCAAGAGAGCGGTGTGATGAGCAGCTGACCCTGTCTAGGACCCAGTGACCACAAAGGGCAAGTAAATCACATGCCTGACTTGTATTCCTGACAATGGAAACTTTTTCATTATGTCTCCACTTCACAAGGTGGTAGATTTTGGATAGATCTTTGCATATTTCATCACCCTAAGGAAGTTTTTATCTCCTCGTTAAGATTTTCATTTATTTAAGGAGTGGTATGTGTGTAACTGTGTCAAATATATTTAATTTTCTTTTTGATAGCTTAATGTTGTGGATTATATTAGTAGATTTCTTAATGCTGGACTATTTTTCTAACTCCTAAAATAAAGTCTAAGATACAGGTATTATGTTATCTAGATAAATAATACTTTTGAAAAGTTCTGTATGCTGTCAATTCATTTAAAATTTTGGCACCAATGTTCCTAAGAGATTGAACTATACTTAATTTTAATTATTTTTGTCACGTTTCACAATTCATAAAGTAAATCTGTACGGGGGTTTCCCTCTTTTTGTAGATCTTTATGTTAGAGCCTCATATGAGTTAAGCGCTTCTTCAAGGGGAGGAGGACCCCTCCGTGCTCGGGCCGGGTCTTTGCTCTTCTGACCCCGCTTGGCCGTCAGCGATCAGTCCTGACCTGCTCACTATACCCCTGATCACAGCTGTAACGTTTAGAAGTGTTTGCTGAGAATGTGTTACTATTTTCACGCATACATTCAGGCTCTCAACATGCTCTTTTGTCATAGCAATCTGCTCTTATTTATTGCTGCTATATCCTTGAAATTATACCATAACTAAAACATGGATTTTTGAAAATGCCTCCCCCATTGTATATATCACCTCTGCTTCAGTGAGCTGCGGTTATTTCCTCCTCTCCTGAACCTGCTGATTCTCTCCGTGTGCTCAGTCTTGGTTGCAGATTTTTTGCTGTAGGTCTGGACTGAGCAGCGCTCCCCGAGGACTGAGATCCCTTCGGCACGTGGCCCGTGAGACGTGGCCGTCCGTGCTGGCTCGGGCCCTGGGGTCAGGGGCCCGCAAGCAGCCTGCCCTGAGGAGCAGGTGGCCCCCAGGGGCAGGTGACGCGAGGACTCGGGCTCCCTCCGGAGCAGGTGAGGGACCGGAGGGACAGCGGTGCAGGCCTTCCTCCCTCCTTGGGAGGCCGGATTTTAAGAACCCTGGGTGACATCTACGTGGCATGGAACTTTCGTCTCGTCGTCTGCACCCCACGGTTATTCTGGTGACTGTGCCCTTTCTTCCGGGGAATCTCGTCTACCCCTCCATTCGTGTTAGGGGTCCATACTGTTTTAATTTTCCCTCCCTGTGTTTAGTTACTGTAGTGAGCTCGTGACTAAGCTCCATGTAAGTTTTGGTCTATGCAAACCATCAAGAGACCTCATGAACAGGGTCCCACTGATGGACCAAACCTCACCAGCACAGTCCCACTGATTGGTCCAGACCTCATCAACACGGTCCTACTGAGTGGTCCAGACCTCACCAGCACAGTCCCACTGATTGGTCCAAACCTCATCAACACGGTCCCACTGATTGGTCCAAACCTCACCAGCACAGTCCCACTGATTGGTTCAGACCTCACCAGCACAGTCCCACTGATTGGTCCAGACCTCATCAACACGGTCCTACTGATTGGTCCAGACCTCATCAACACAGTCCCATTGATTGTTCCAGACCTGGTCAACACGGTCCCATTGATTGGTCCAGACCTCATCAACATGGTCCCACTGATTGGTCCAGACCTCATCAACACGGTCTCACTGATTGGTCCAGACTTCATCAACACGGTCTCACTGATTGGACCAAACTTCACCAGCACAGTCCCACTGATTGGTCCAAACCTCACCAGCACAGTCCCACTGATTGGTCCAGACCTCATCAACACGGTCCCACTGATTGGTCCAAACCTCACCAGCACAGTCCCACTGATTGGTCCAGACCTCTTCAACACGGTCCCACTGATTGGTCCAGACCTCTTCAACACGGTCCCACTGATTGGTCCAGACCTGGTCCCACCAGGTGAGGCCGGTCAGAGCCCTTCACTGGAAATCTTTGAAAATCTGGGACTGTCAAGTTATAAAGATGTGAATTTAAGCCATGCTTTTAGCCGCTCTCTGGTTAAGTGGAGAGAAACTGGTTCTATGGAAAGAAACCAGACTTGCAGTCAGCCTCACAGTCTTTAACTACACATCCCTTTCTTGCTCCTCTTCCGCCTGTCATATCTACACACTTTTGTTTTTCCTCCAATATCTGCTGACCAAAAGAATCTTTGAGCTGCCCCATCTGGTTGTCCTGCCGCAAGTCCAATCCAAACTTGTGTGTGCCGTACCCAATCTACCTGGCTGGCAGGAGCGTGGTAACCCACTGCACAACTTACACGGGGGCGGGGCAGAGCAGGTTTCTCGGCGAGGCCCCTCCTCCCTCTTCTCAGCGCTCAATTTTACATAGTTTTTTTTTTCTTATTTAGAACTTCCTGTCTTCTTTAGCCTGCACAACTCCACGCCCTTTCCAATTTCGTTCTGAACTCTAAAATCTCTTCTCCGTAAGAAGCCCTTCCTACTGAGCCTCTTTTGGTTCTCACTCTTTTATTCTGCAGCCTGTCAGAGCTCTGGCCTGGTCTCTTGCACATGGTACAGCTTCCATTTGGTGCAAACTTCTTTGATACACCCGCCGCCTTTGGGGGTGACAACACCGACATCAAATAGCTAACACGGTGTGCGGGCGCCAACACAATACTAAGTAATTCGTTGGCAGATTATTTAGAACACTGTTTGGCACACAATAAACCATTAATGCAGATTTTATATTTATAGTCTAATTAACTTGGTATTATTATCATCTCCATCTTGAGGATAAGAAATCCGTGAGGCACAGAGAGTTATGTAACTTACCCAGGGTCACAGAGCTCGTTAAGTGGCAGACACAAAACTTGATTCCAGTCTGATTGACACCATATCTACCCATGTTCTTAATCATTACCAAGATAAATTTGGTGGTCACGTGCACCCCCACACAATTGCCTTTGCAGTCACCCCCTGCAGTTTTCAGAGCAGTGTAAGTTGTACTCAAGGTGAGTTTTATTCTGGCATTCACTCACCTTTTAAAATTCAACTGCTTTAGAGATATAAGGAAAAGTCACAAGTATTTTTATCTCCATGGAGATTTTCATTTTGAAGTTTAGAGACTTTTGAAATATGTTTTTTTTTTTTTCTAAAGCTTCTAAATTGCCAAGGAAGTACGTTTTTGTTTTGACTCTTTAGCTCTGTTTCCTTCCGTTCCTCTCAGCCACCCAGACCCTCTATCTGCTCTGGCAGAAGGTGCTAGACCATGTCAGAGGCTGAACAATAATGAAAGTGTGTGAGTGTACCGACGATATAAATGAGTGGGAACGGCATGAGACTCAACCCTGATCCGGCCGTACACCTTCCTGAAAGTTGTTTTAGCTCATTGCTCTGCACCGTGCGGCCTTGCTCCCGGGCGGAGGCCCTGTCTGCTCCCGTCTCCCCTGGGGTCTAAGCAGCCTTTCCTTCCCAGCCCAGCTCCTCGTCTTCTCCTTCCCTTCTGACAGGCAGCCCTGCCCTCTTCGTCCTCAGCGGTCTGAACCTGCGGGAGGATCGGGGTCGCTGCACCCCAGGGTGTCTGCGGAGCCGTCAAGGGACAGACTCAGCCCAACCGCCCCGGGTGACAGACCTCTCCCCGGCGTCCCGCGTGGCCCGAGCTCCGCCCACCCCACCCCCCCTGACCACTGCTGGACACCATCACGATCACTATCGCGTCCCCCTGATTTCCACCCGGCTGAGCGAAGGGGCTGGAAGGACACTCCAGACGCAGGAGGCGCATAGCGGAAAACGGTCACCTAGCAGAAAGTCCGGTTTCCACAGGGACTGCAGTGGCAGCTGCGGGACAGGCTCCCACCGGCCAGCGCGACTCGAACCCGGTGGTCCAGGGCGCCCGCGGTGTCCAGCGTGCGGCCACCCGGCCGGCCCAGCGGGAGCGGGAGCGGGGCGAGCGCCGCTGTCCAGGCCGGCGAGGCCTCCGCTCCCCGCCGGCTCCCTCGTCCCGCCTCCCGCCCCAGAAATGATCTCCAGCGTTGCCAGCTTGGGTCCAGAGCCCCACCGGGGTGGATTCTTTTGTTTCTTTGTCTCAGCGACAGTCCCCAGCTCTTCGGCGTGTCATGCTCAATTAATTCCCTGGCTCTGTCGAAGGCAACTGGGGTGAAATTTCTCCCGCATCATCCTTTCGGGGATAATTGTTCGGGATGTGACGTCAGCTGGACTGATTTTTCTGTCTTGAATGGGGCAGAAGAGAGAGAGAGAGAAAGAGAGAGAGGAAGGAGAGAGAGAGAGAAAGGGTGGGGGGGGAGAGAGAGGGAGAGAGAGAGAGAGAGAGAGAGAGAGAGGAGAGAAGAGAGAGAGAGGAAGGAGAGAGAGAGAGAGGGAGGGAGGGGGAGAAA
>CAUYON010019955.1:0-17433 GCA_963573935.1 Arctocebus calabarensis
CACCCCCATCTAAAGAAGACCCATCCACCCACAAATCTATTTATCTACCTTATTTTATTCTCTCCTTAGAATGTATTATCCTCATAAATTATTTTATCTATTTAGAACACAACTATAGCCCAGGATGAAGGAGAGAAATGGAGGGGAAGAGAGGGGAAGGGGGAGGTTTGACAGAGGGAGGGTAAAAGGTGGGACCACACTTATGGAGCATATTGCAAGGGTATAAGTCAAATCTGTCAAGGGTAGAACATAAATGTCTTAACACAATAATCAAGTAAACGAGGCAAAAGCTATGTTGATTAGTTTGATGTAACCATGTCAGGTTATAGTAAAAAAATATATATATATATCCACACATTGTACCCCACATATGCATAAATGTATTCATGATCAAAGAAAAATACAATAAAATAAATCATTTAATCTATTAATTTACTTGTTGATGGCTTATTTCCTCTCCTGGAATATAAGCTCTAATACTGCAGAAACTGCTATCTTTTCATCACTGTTTCCCAGTTCTTTATTAACAGTTCCTGGCCTCGGGTAGACACTCAATAAACTTCCATTGACTGAATGATTGGAAAATTCCTTTGATCAGCCAGTGGTGGTTTTTCTTTCTTCCATGGGGGAAAAAAGCAGTGAAAAAGGAATAATTCATAGAAAAATGAAAATCCTAAGCAATAGCGAGACATCTATTTGCATAATGACAAGCATCTGATTTTTAATATAATTCCACCTCCAAAGGAAAACGTTAGCTATTCAAATGTAGCCAGGCCCCATAAAAGGGCTTAAATAAATGGGAACAGTGATCACAAGGGTGGAAATCAAAATCTTCAACTGGTTGCCCTCAATTTTTACCATCTAGAACTTGCCAGTTATTCCGGACACTGTCAGAGGTCTAATCCCACACCCATTCAAAACTTCTTTATCCCCTGCATCCTCACTCTATAAAGGATGGGAAAGCTCTTGCAGAACCACTTCTTTCTAGTATGATGAAATGAAAGAGGTCTGGAGATGATCTGAGGATACCTTTGCATACCTAAAAGAAAAAAAAGAACAGAGTTGCCCAATCGGGCCCTGTCCCTTTTTCCTGCTTAAATATAACCTTGATGGCTGGAGTTCCAGCAGTCATCTTTTGACCATGAAGAGAAAACCAAGAGGATCTCAGATATTTTGAACCCTTACATCATTAGGCAGGTTTATCATTACCGAAAGATAACCACCTCTGAAGTTCTTACTTTATGAGAAAAGTAAGTTCTTATTAAGCCATAATAGTAAAGTTTCCTGGTGTTTACAAGCAAAAACATTTCCTACTGATATGCCAGGTGTACGGGTACAGACAGCTCCACATAAGTAAATGAAATGTTGTCTTTTGCCAAAGCAATTGCATACCTACAATCTCACCTCATCATCACAACACCCCTGAGAGTTTTCCCAGGAAGACTTTAGCTCCCCCATTTGTCAGATGAGAAATTTCAGAATCAGAGAGGTTAAGTGACTTGCCAAGCATCACACAGTAGAGTAGGCAAGGAAACTTGAGATTCAAAACTAAAACCTGGACTTCCAAATTCCCAGTCCAACCCCATGGAAAGATAAGAACCCATAATATAAAATAGGTTCCCTGAGATAGCTCAAAAAGCCTAAAAGGAAAACTTTTCATTGTGAATTTCTGACTTAGGCTAAGAGAAAAGTTGTACCTGGTTTAGAATTCCAGGACCCAAATGTTCCAGTCTCACAATTGTATTATGGTCAGGGTAACTCTGCCCGTCAAACACAAGCAATTTCAAAATAATTCACAGCCCTTGTTTGCATTTCTTGAACATCATAAAAGCAATACCTGGTCCACAGAAATATTTCCTAAAATTCTCCTGCCCACCCCCATCCACACCCTCCACACTCCGCACCACCTCTCATTCCTCCAAATTCTCCCACAATCTCTCCTCCTGGCACCTGTGTCTTTCTTCCTCTTCCACTTGTCAACTTGTCGCTCCTCTCCAAACCCACCCTTCTTGGCCACATTTGGTGATACTGGAGCTGGAGTCTGGAAACATTTTTCCTTTGCCAGCTGATAGAATGACAATAGAAGGCAATGGGTAGCACTGCACAGCTGGGGGACAAGCGAGCGTGCCCCTCCAGGGAGCAGTCCTCCTCTGTTGGGAGCAGAAGCCCAGGAGCTCTCAGACCAACTTCAGCGGCCCTCTCGTGCCATGCTCTTCTCACCAGGCACCCATTTCCATCCACAGTAGCCCTGAAAACCCTCAGTCACACTGCTTCAGTCTCCCTCACAGGCCACCTCTGCAGGAGATCCGGCCACACCCTCAGGCCACACTCACCCCACCCAGCAAGCAGCTTGGACAGACCAGCTCTACCTTTGTCCTTGGAACACACTCTCCCCAGCCACGGGGCAGCTCACAAACCCCAGCAATGGCAGGTTGTCTGTGTGGATGGACTGGCTACAGGCCTTGTCTTCTGACAAGTTTCTTTCTCCCTTTTTTTTTTTTTTTTTTTTTTTGTTTGTTTGTTTGAGACAGAGCCTCAAGCTGTCCCACTGGGTAGAGTACTATCGCATCACAGCTCACAGCAACCACCAACTCCTGGACTCAAGCAATTCTCCTCTCTTGGGAGGAGCCTCTGCCTCCCAAGTAGCTGGGACCCCAGGCGCCCACCACAACGCCCAGCTATTTGGTTGCAGCCGTCATTGTTGTTTGGCAGGCCCAGGCTGGATTCGAACCCGCCAGCTCAGGTGTATTTGGCTGGCACCTTAGCCCATTGAGCCACAGGCGCCAAGTCTGATAAGTTTCTTCACTCTGGCAGTCTGTATGTTGGTAGCTACCACATCATATATTCTCTGCAAAGAAGTTTCTCAGCCCTGGGGAGTAGGCTGGCTCTTATGGGTCTATATTTCCTCCTTATCCACCTCCCCTCAGCCACCTTTTTATTCCTGATACTTCTACACCCCCTTAGGGTCCTCTTTGACTCTGTCAGTAAGTTAATCACCTTTACTGCTTAATAATTCTTTATATTGCACATTTACTGTTCAAATTACTGGTGTTGTTCCATATCTTGATTGGACCCTGACTGATACAGAACTTGTTATGACAGTGGTGTAGACCCTCAAAGATTGGATTTGGAGACCGACTTGGTTATGCCTTTGAACTTGAAGTCCTGGAATTTCAACCATGTGAAATAGGGTGCCAGTGACATGTGGTGACATCGCAACAAATCAATCAGTGGAATTGCCACCTGGGGTGGATTCTGACAAAGTGCTGGCTAAAGCACATGCTTCAGGAGCTTAGGGGCAGCTGCATTACTGACCGTACGGCAGTGACGAAGGTTCCCAAGTCTGGGATGTGGGGTGGACACTATTGTGTGCTCTGGAGCACTTAGAGAAAAAAAAAAAAATGAAGTCCCTGGTCCCTTAATTCACATCAAATCACATCGTAGAGCCGAGGAGCTTCCCTGATGATCTTAAAGAAAATTCCTATTTAACGTAGCCTGGCTCACTGACATTAGCCAAGCCTGATGCTGTTGAAAAAAAAATTAAAAACACAATCGAATTATGTGGGTTATAGAATTACATCTGTTGAATTCACAGCCTCACCAAGCCTCTCAGGTGAAAGGCAGGTCATCAAATGGAGATGCTGAAACTTAGAGGGGGAACATCTGGTTGGACTCAGACGAAATATGCATCCAGCCCCCAGGTCTCTCTGACCCTCCTTGACAAAGGAATTTGCCTTCTCAAGAAGACCAGCCCTCTGTTTCTTGAAGCCTGTGTGATATTCTTACCCTAAGAAGCTGCCACGCCAGGAGATGCCCGATCTTCTTCAGACCCACCACAAATGCCCCCTGTTGGCATCAGGCCCATAATAGAATCTTAGATTTCTAATACGTGCCACGGCCCAGGAGGAATGAACTTTTGTACCAAAAGAATAGCAAAGTTCTGCCAACACATATTGGCAGAAACCCCAGGAGCATGTGAGGGTATCCGACCAAGGCAGGTAGAGTATGTACCTCTAGGGAAGGCTTACCTTGTTGACCTGGGAGCGATAACTAGAGATTTTGGACATACGTGTTAGATCAGGTAGTCAGCGGGGGCTCTGAACGCTTCCTCAGCTGGTTGGCTGGAACTAGGACTCAATGGTGGCCCACCTTTAATGAACGGAGATGCCAGAGCTGCCCTGGCATGATGCGGAGAAGGGAATCCAGAAACTTAGGGGGCTAGAATGTTAGAAAGGATTTGCCATGACAACCTGCACACCTGCCCACCAACTGCATCCCCCAGGGGGACCCAGAAAACACTTCCTTCACTGAGATGTTGAGAAAAGGGCCATGGCTGTTCTCCTTTGTAGGCCGAGTGTGAAGCAGGTGCCGGGTGGGGGAAGGGGGGCACCACTGAGATGGGCTCCCGACAGTTAAGGCCAAAGGGCAGCTCTCAGCCCCCAGAGACGCCACACACACTCCTACCCTCGAGGACCGCAGGACACGCCTGTGGTCAGCATGACTTGGCCCGCAGGAGCTTTGACAGAGACTTACTATCCCAGTGTCCCTGAGAATGAAACAGATGGGAGGCCTGCTAGCGTACTGCTTGGAACACATTTTGCAACAAAGGAGGTGCTGCGATGAATGGGCTCAGGCCCACGGAACAACTTCAAGGAGAAGGAAAATATCAGAGGCACAGAGAGGGCAAAGTCAAGAAGTCAGCAGCCCCAGAGAGAGCAGGTGCTGCTGGCTGTCCGATGTCCATGAGCTCAAGCCATGTAGGCCCCTGATGACCTCTGTATCCTGTGTGGCTACTGGTACTTTGTCCTGTTTGTGTCCTTCCCCCATCTAGCAGGTAATGAACCTGTTGTTATTATCCCAGCGTGGAGAAGGGACTTCTGTGAAGGTAGACACAATAGCCTTGAAGTTATCTTAGGTTCTGGAATCATAATTTCAAATGTCCTAAGAAACCAAGTCACGTAAATGAATAAAGCAAGGCACGTGGGGAGACAGGGCAGGGCAGACTGTGTAAGTTGCAGAAAGTGTGCTTCACTCAAAGACATTCTGATTCAAGGTTTAAGAAACAATTGTTGGGCCAAGCACAGTGACTCGCACCTGTAATCCCAGCACTTTGGGTGGCCAAGGCAAGAACATCACTAGAGCCCAGAAGTTTAAGACCAGTCTGGGCAATATAGCAAGGTCCCATCTCCACCAAAACTAGAAAAGTTAGCCAGACGTGGTGGAGGCTGAGGCAGGAGGATCACTTGATTCCAGGAGTTTGAGGTTGTAGTGAGCCATGATGACACCATTGCACTCCAGCATGGACAACAGAGCAAGACCTTATCTCAAAAAAAAACTAATAAACATAAAAAGTAATAAATAATTATAGGAAATAGGTAGATATGTCCCCAGATTGAGATTTTAGGAAACCACAGAGGAATTGGAGCTCAAAATAGAAATAAAGGAGTCATAGAGAAAGTGGGGAAAGGGAACATGGAGGTGGACACCTGTCTTATGCATCCCCCTTCATACACCTGGAGAATTCTTCACTGTCTGAGTCTTCATAAGAAATAGCAGCTCCCTCGCCAAATGACAAATGATCCTTTTAAAATAATTATAATGGCAACAGCAAAAGCTTAAACTGCTTACTCAGCTATCTATGGCATGTGTTTCACATATGTTCCTCATGTAGTCCCCAAGACCTCCCCCTTCCGTGGAGGCGGGCATGGTTATATTAGCCCCGTTTTGCAGATGAGTACACTGAGGTGCACATGTTGCCTGAGCTCACACAGATAATATGTGGCAGAGCCCAGATTCAAACCCAGTCTGGCTCCAGAGTCCACGAATTTAACATCTTGCCTCCATCTTGCCTCTTGCCATTTGCCTCCAAGTCTTGCCTTGACTGGGGTATGAGCACTTGACAGATCTTGGCCAACCAGACTTCAAATTGGGAGCCATTGTGGTCTGCAGAGGCAGAGGCAGGAGGGAGCTGTTCCAGTGGCAGCAGTGTATCCGAGTCCAGGGGCATCAGAGCAGTGGTGCTTTTGGCTCCAATGTCCACCAGCTCTGATGCCAGTGGAGCATTGCAGCAGCAGTGGCAGCAATGGGCTCACCAGGCTAATTCCGTAGCCACAAAGCTTCTCTTTGTCTGGACATTCCCATATGTGTACTTACTATTCACTTGTGGCATATATTTTTTGCAGATTCTCAGCAATGCTGTGAGCTCCCCAGATATCATTTCAATAAATCCCTTTTCCACTTGACTCAGCTTGAGGCTGTCTCTGTCGCTCCAAAACAGGGATCCCCTGATACCATTCCACTTGACAAGATGCTCACCTGCATCTGGGAACTGTCCTCTGAGGCTGCCACGCTGACGATAAGCTCCCTTGTGGCTGGAGCTTCTTCAAAAGGGACTCTGGTCTTTGCAACTCACCAGTTGCAGATTTGGATAACCTCAACTTGCCAAAGTCTGAAGCCAGATCCAGAGGGGACCAAGGCTGTAGATTGTAACAGCTCCAGTAGAAATCACATCTGTCCTGGTGACAGCAGCGGGGACTGCAGTGGATAGTGCCATTCTGACCAGGTATTGAACTGATCCAGATGAGAGGGTAGGTTGTTTATTCTTTTTATCACATTTCATCATTATTAAGAATTAACTCCATGTCATTAGCACACCAGGCGATCAACTGCAATCCATCCCACCATCTGGAAGGGGCTCACACTAACAGCATGGAGCCCAGATGGATGCTGTTAGCAGAGCTGTGAGCAGAGATCAGCTGAGAGGGAAAGAGATAGAAAGACAGAGTGAGAAACAGAACCAGAGAGAGAGAAAAAGACAGACAGACAGACAGACAGGAAGACCCAGTGACAAGGAGAGACGAGAAGAGTCAGGAAACACTCGGAGGCAATTCCCAGATAAAGCCCTGGCTGCATTCTCCCCTGCCTCCCAGGCCTTATTCATTTTAAGGGAGGGGCATTAATTACAAAAGATTCATACACGGGAATGCTATGCAGGAACTGAATTCTACAATAGTAAATTATTTATAAGCTGAAAAAATAATAATTAAAATTTTAAACCACACTCCCTCAGGAGATGTGTTAATCTGTTCAGACTCCTACAACAATATACCTTAGACTAGGTAGTTCATAAGCACAGAAATGTATTGCTGGCAATTCTGGAGGGAGGGAAGGCCATGGCGGATTCAGCAAAGGTTCACTCTCTGCATCATTGATGGCCCCTTCATCTTATAGGTGGGAAGGTGAACAAGTTCCTGGGGCCGCCTCTATAAGGACACAAATCCCATGCAAGATGGTATCTTAGCAGGGTACTGGGGAAACTTATTAAATGTAGAGTATCAATGTCTTTATATAGTGATCAAGAAAATGCCATGAAGGCTATCTGTAACAGTACAATTGAAACATTTCTGAATGTATATGAATCATGCCCTATGATTGCACCAATGTACAGAATTATGATTCAATAAAATTATAAAAAAAAAAACAAAACATCATGCTCTTGGGCGTGATAAGTCCAGTTTTCTTGAAGCGTGTCTGTATTGTTTCTGGTAAAACTTTATTCCAAGTAGAACTGATCCAGATGACAGTATCCAGAGTGTTAAATGTACAGTGGATGAAGTTACTTTATAGGTGGACCGCATGTTTAGGTTTTAGTAATGACTCACTGCAGGAGCTGGGCGTGGAGTGCACTTTAAATGTTGTGATGATGCCTTGGACTAGAGGTTTGATTTAAGAAGCAGCACTTAAAGGCAGAAATTTCATTGTCATATTTGTGAGGTAATTTGTATGTGGTTGGCTAGGACAATTGTGTATTGTCAAAAGAATAGATTGCTTCTTTTTCTTTATTTCTTAGTCCATACACCCTACATATGTGTTTAATCTCCAAGTGATAGAGGTCTTCAGGCTTTAGGTTCTTGAATGTGCCTGGTTTGCAGATTTACCAATCACCAAAGGCTTTAGGTTCTGGCTGAGTCAATGTCTAAAGTCTCTGATTGCCTCAATGCAAAGCAGAGGTGCAAAACATTCTTTGGAGGATTTTCCACTTTTACATTTATCCCCCTTCATGACAAAGCTCCTGTGAGGCATCATCTTGAAAAAGAGTCTGCATTCATCAGCATTTAAAAAATCATCTTTGAAGCCTCTGGCTAAGTCAGGGAACTTTTTGATGAACTTTTTTTCAACTTCTACTGGAACTTCATTGGATGAACCACACAAGGCTTTCTGGGTGATCTTGTGTTGCAGTTTAAATTTCTTAAGCCTACCACGTGATACTTGGAGATCTGCCACCCTAAATTCCTGTGCAAATTTTTAGTAACTTCTCAGATCATCCATCCAAAAATTCAGACATTGACTGTCGTTATTTGTTTAAACCAGCTTCATGTGGCTTCCTTAATTGAGAAAAAGTTTTCCTCCTTTTCCACTATAGGTCTCTGCTTTTCTCACCATATCTCTCCAAGTACTCATGTTTACATTTTTGGATGTTTTAAACCATGGTCTTATGAATACCAAAATGTTCCCTCATCTTATTTTGGCTGCTGATTTCCAGAAAATGTATAAAATAAACATTTTCCTTCAATGTCAGCCCAATCCTTCACATTGAAAAAATATTCCACAACAAAAAAATATACAATAGGCTTAATCCAACACATGGTAATAATAGTATAAGAACTTATACTAAAGAAATAATAATACAACAAAAGGACAAAGCCCACACCTTCTACCCCTTGATGTACAGTGGACTCAACTGGTCAAGTATAGAAAGTAAATTAATATCATGAATCACAATCCTACTGGGCAAAATAAAATTTACAGAGGTAGTCAATACATAGAGGTCAGTCTTGAGTAAATGTGGTGTAAGTCTGGTTTATAAAAATTAGGCGACCTTAAGGAGGTGGTCAATGTAGGGAGGTAGTCAGCTATGGAGGTTCTACTGTATATGAATAAAGCTCATTGGTATCAATGACAATTATTTGGTGTTTAAACCAAAAATAAGATCTTTTAGGAAAATTATATTTTTATCACTGACATTTAGAAACAGTTAAAATGTTACTCAGTTTATTACTGTTTTCAAATTCTCTACAAACAATGCACCTTCCTTTTGCCTTTGATGGGGTCTGAACACTAGCACTTGGGAATCCTTTTTTTTACTTCATCTGTATGGAGGCCAAGTACTTGTACTTTTAAATTAGAATGATTAAAATGATCTTTTGGTGTCATCTGGTAGTAGTTTTTCCTCTCTCAGAGGTAGTCTTCATATTAATCTAAGATTAATCTTCCTAAAATAACATCCATATCTTTATCTACATTAAAGAGTAAAGAAAAAGCACATTGATTCTTTTTTTATTTATTTTTATTTTTTTATTCCCTATAGTCCCTAACTTACAGAGTCTGTCCATATTTTGCCATTAACCTTTCCTGTATAAATCCTTGCTTTGTCCACCCTAATTCCCTGTTGTTTCTCCACATGCCAGGCCAATTCTCACCTAGAGGGCACCCTGTTTCTCCTTCCCAGGACACAGAGCTCACTTCCAATAAAGCCTTTCCAGTAAGATGAGTTTAACCCTTCTCCACTAAATTTTCTCTACCAGTCCATAATAATCAGACTCTCCCTTGAATTACTATGAAATACAATAGACTTATAGTTTATTTCTACTGCATGTTTTATCTACTGAAAAAGTACATACATTATTCGTATGAAAGGAGACATAGAGATTAAAAATTATTCTAAGGAATTCCATTATTTCTGAGAAAGGTATAAAGATTTTTAAATCATACATCAGAATCACACATCAGATAAGAGTTGTGTCTAAAAATACAAGATTTCTACACTTTCAAAAAATTGTACCTATAGATGTTTATAACAGTTGTAATGCATAATTTAAAAGTGATATGGGGAGAGGCATCTCACAACATCTTAATAAAAAAATTGTATATTGTAGATAGCAGATATTGGTGATACTTTTATGACAAATTCAATTTTTGTGTGGTAACTTTTTTATTATACATCTTTCTAACACAATGAGATTATTAGTTCCATTTAAAATCATTCTATCTCATGTAGATTCCTGAAATAGATCATAGTTTCATAGATTTAAAAAATAAACTAAAACAAACAAAAAAAATAGCCAGGCATTGTATTGGGCGCTTGTAGTCCCAGCTACTCAGGAGGCTGAGGCAAGAGAATCTCCTAAGCCCAGGAGGTTGCTGTGAGCTGTGACGCCATGGCACTCTACCGAGGGTGATAAAGTGAGACTCTGTCTCTACAAAAACAAACAAACAAACAAACAAACAAAACTAGAGTTGAAATATATGTATGAAAAACATTAAAAGAATTTTCTCATCAGGTGATACTACTACAAGTTCTACTTTATGTTATTCCTTCACATTTAAATATATACATTTGTATAAAATTTGTTATTAAGTTCTCTGTGGCTCTCAAAGACATTATTTACATGCTTTTCAGAGGGCAGGAATGTAATTATCACTTCTCGTTGGATTTCTGTTGGTTAGATAGTTCCTCTACATGGTAATTTCATTATTTTTAAACCTGCATTGCAACTCCCACTGCTATAATTACTTGTGAAATTGAGAGTGACCAGATTGGAAAGTTATGCTACGTACTACCAGATATTCAAGGGTAATTCCCCCATCAATTTCTGGAGCTAGACTAAACTGTCATTTTATATAATTTTTTTAAAGGAAAAATGGTATTCCTTAAAGAATTCCTTATAGCTAATTTATAGAATTCCTTATAGCTAATTTTATAGAATTACAAGTGGGAATTCTATTGAAATAATAGGTAGCTGAGTCTCTGATAAGTAAAATCTTCTTTGCAGGCATGGAGCTCTTTTGTCAAAGTCTGTTCTCATTTAGTCTAAATCACTTTTGAAATTTTGTTAGTTTATTTTAAGGCAAGTAAATTTTTCTAACTAATGATATCAGTTACTTTAGAGAATTTTAAAATAAACTTCATTATCCAGAAGACATCCCCAAAGGCAGTCAGATTCATGACCTACCTTAGAGTTTAAAACTTATGCCCTCTGGGGTGGCACCTGTGGCTCAAAGGAGTAGGGCGCTGGCCCCACTAGAGGTGGTGGGTTCAAATCCAGCCCTAGCCAAAAACCGCCAAAAAAAAAAAAAAAAAAAAAAGGTAAAAATCTTGGCTCGGCACCTGTGGCTCAACGGGCTAAGGCGCCAGCCACATACACCTGAGCTGGCGGGTTTGAATCCAGCCTGGGCCCGCCAAACAACAATGATGGCTGCAACCAAAAAACTGGTCAGGCGTTGTGGCAGGCGTCTGTAGTCCCAGCTACTTGGGAGGCGGAGGCAGGAGACTCACTTGAGCCCAGGAATTGGAGGTTGCTGTGAGCTGTGATGCCACAGCACTCTACCCAGGGTGACAGCTTGAGGCTTTGTCTCAAAAAAAAAAAAAAAAAAAAAAAACTGATGCACTCAAAACGAATTTTATTCTCTGGACCAAGTTAATTCTCAACAATGCCATTAACAATGTTAAATGAGAGGTTTCTCTATTTATTAGGTTGGCATATTACAATGGTACTCCAAAACTTTGAAAGACCTAGTATCTTTACAAATGTTCAAGATAGTACCTGGAAGGTGAAAAAATCAGGAAAAAAAAAGACTGAAAAAGAATAACTAACGGAAATCATGCTAAATCTTCACTCCACAAGGTTAGATATTAATGCATTCTTTGCTCCTTTCTGAAACCAGTAAGCTAGAAAGAAGCATGTGCTACTGATCAGAACAAGAACTTCATCATTTTCCTATTCTGAGTGAGGTTATTGCCAAGAACAACCAAACATCCTTAAACAACCAAAAGACAATCACTGACTAAAAAGGAAAATTTCATAATTATCGTTCACTTCCCTTCATTATTTTTCATATGATAAGTAATAGCCAGATAGGCGAGTTGGCTAGAATGTTTGTTTCTTGAATCCTAGTTCAGGGCTAACAGCAGCAGTGCGAGTTGAAACGCAGGTTTAACACATAATGAAATTACTGTGGAAAGGTGCCGTCCCACACACAGTGGTCCAGGGAGAAGCGACAGTCACAACTGCTGCTATCTAACAATCTCATCAATGATTGTTAGTCTTTTGGTGGCAGTGATCAATGGGAGAATCTGTTGATAAAACTAAGTACATTAAATGTACACACGTCTAGTGTTTTGTACAATTTTTGAAATCTGAATTTTCTTTTCTCTACAAAGCTATGATTAGAAGTAATTTTTTGGTGAATGTTATTTCTAGACCTTTTTACATTTAGATTATGTGTTGCAATTGTTATGAGGCATCAAACCAAGCCAGTCTTTCTTCTCATATATACTGATCTTGTATAAATGCCCTTTACTAGTTTTGCTAATGACTGTATGTTAACTTGTATAAAATTAGATGAGATTTACATGGAAACAGTATCAGCAGATAGTGCCTGCATGTGTTTTACTGTTGATTTTTATCTTTTTTTTTTCTCTGAAGAAATCTCAGGCTGTCTGAACTCTGGCCAGAGTATCTGTTTTTCCAAATGACTAGATCTTATTAATTTTTAATGATAACCAAACTAGGAGGAACTCTACCTTGCTGACTGTGCACACCCGTACAAACACAGATCAACTCCTTATTCATCCCTGGGGATCTTCAAGAGCATCTGTGCATATGATCAGAGATCCACCAGCATGTGAATTGTGTCCTGCGCCTCCCTACGTCCTTCTAAGTTCCAGGTTGCAGTGTCCAGTTATTGGCACTACCTGAAAGCTTACCTTTGTCGTGCAGAGGTTGTGCATTGTTTGAAGTCAAATATTCACACCAAAGGAGCTTGGGAGACAGAATGCTATGGTCTTGTGCTCAGATGTAATAAGCATGATCTGCCCCTAATCTGCGCCTTGTGTGATGTTTCCACCCAGCTCCAGGCTCAGCAACTACCTTACTGCGTTATCTCTCAGGTGCCACCTTTCTTTTTCTTCAAAAAGCTTTCTTACTCTCACGAAGCAGATGCTTTAATTTATGATCTTCTTCTCCTCTCCGGCCCTTCAAGGACAATAATGTACTAAACTCAATTCCATGGAGTTTCTCCACTTCTGGGGTTTTGTTCCAAAAGTTTTGTCAATTTTAGCAGCTCTCAATATCACCTCCTGATATCTTTAATCTAGTATAGTTCCTTTTTAAAATCTTAAGAAACTATTCTCTATCTTCTGTGAACAGGCAAATGTCCTCAGGGACAAACAAAACAGGACACAACTCTCTGCCTAATGCCTCCCTTCTCTCGGGGATTCTATTCTTTCCACTCCTGGCTGCATCGTTCCCACCCCATCCAGTGCCTTTTGATAGGAGTCTGATGCATTTAGTTCAGTTTGTCAGCATTCACAGTAAGCACCGAGTTTGTTGCAGGCTATTTTGTCACCATCAGAACCTGTGTCTAATCCCTATTATTATAAATATTGTTTGCCCAGCAAATTCCTTAACCTGCCTGATTTCTTACAAACTGGCTTTTTTGACCCATCAGTGGACACTTCCCAGATCAGGAAACATTACTCTTAACCTAAAAAGAGCATTTATCCTTGTTCTTGAGTATGATCTTCTTCTCACCAAATTACACTTAATAAAGTAAGAGAAAATAAGTCTCAAATTGCACTTGATTTCTTAGTAAGCCTATTTTCTTAGCTGGTATTATATAATTGCTATGACCAAAGAAAAAATGATTTTCTATCAAGTTTCAAGAGTGTTAACAATCTAGTTTCCATGCAGTAATAAAATTTCCAAGCTCCAAAAGCAAATGTGGCTTTTTATTCTGGCAACAAATATAACTTTCATATATAGCTCTGAATAGCCAAGACATCATTTTTCAATACAACTTGAAAATACGTATACATATATATATTATATATACACCACTTCACTTTTCTCAGTTTTTAACCTCATTTTTAAAAAGTTACCTGACTATTTTGAAAGCAGCCCCCATTTAGTTAATGCCTTATGTCATATTTTATTCAGATTTTAACTAAAGCCAATTTGGTGAAGAAAGACAATTTAATTTAATTTTTGTGTCAAATTATTATCTATCTAGATTATATAAAATGTTAATCTGTTTTTTCCAGTATTGATCACAATTTTTAGGATGATCTTGGCGTGCCTCACCATACACATCCTTTGCTGATGTGTGTAAAAAACATTCAGATATGTCCAGAACCATAATGATTATCTACTGATCATTTGCCACCTAAATTTTAAATTTGGGGGAACTTGCATACAAATGATTCTATTGGCTTGCCAAAGTATCATTCATAGGAAATATGGAGTTTCCTATACATGCTTACTTCAATATGATAAAAAGTATATTTGCTCAAGGTAATTTATAATGACATATAAACCTCACTCACATTACAATTCTTGAGTTAGTACTTACATTTCTAATGAGGGGTAATTTTTTTTCTCTGCTAACTTTTACTTCAGTGATGGATATTTCAGAACAAGTTGAGAATGAAGACCTTTCTTGTTTACAATATTGTCCTTCCTCTCAAGATTATAATCACTAAAACATAAAGACTCAAAATTTAAGAGAAAAAACAATAAAGTTACCCATTTAGTAATAATTTTCTGTGTTCCAAGACATTGTAATATTTATCAATAATTTTTATAGATGGTAACTTCTTTTTTTTAAGCAATAGGGAATCAACAATCTTCATATGTTATTATATTTACTTATAAGTTTTGTTTATAATAAAGCAAATTCATGTTCATTCACATTTATAATAAAATAAAACATGTCCTATGCTGAGTCATTTGCCTAGGGCAATAAAATAGCATAAAAATTAATAATGCTCTCCTGGAAAGGACTAAAAAAGGAATGTCTCGTTGGCCACTGTAAGGACATTTTTCTTCCAAGTTTCAAGAACTATGGCAAGGCTATAAGCAAGTAAAGAGTATGACCTGTTTTTGTTTCTAAAATATCCTGGGCGCTGGGTGGAGATTAGATTGTGGTGGAGTGAGTGTGCAAACAGTGAGGCCACATAGAAAAGTTTTGCAGAAGGCAGCTGGAGATGAAGCTAGCATAGAATAGAATTGTAGGTGTGGAAATGGAGAGAAGCATATGAATGTGACATAAATTTTGTGCTTAAACCAATGAAAATATCTGATAAACTGGGGAGAACAAGGAAAATTGATAGATCAAATCTGATACCCAGATTTTTGACCTGAACAGTGCGGGTTGGGAACAGGTCCTGTACAAGCTTTTATTCTTGGGACCATGTGGGAGATATCTAGGCTCTTCTGTGGCGTTCCCTCAGAAATACCTGCAAGGCGAACCACTACTACAGATTTTCCACTTCATTAGAATAGTTACGGGCATTCACAGTGCTAAAATATTCTTGGCTTTAGCGAGGGAACATGAGCTGCAATCAGTCTCTTCCTGAGAGGGCCTGGAACAACTGCTCCATGTCACTCATTAAACTTTGGTCTTAATCACTGTCTTCTGCTCCCAATTTCTGAGATACTATTGCTTTTTCTGCCATCCATCCGAATTCGTTTGGGGAACATCACTCAGAGGTCTTCTCATTTCTTAGTAGGGTTTCCAGTTGATTTGAAGACTCTGAAGGAATTACTTGAATTTTTATATTTTTCTCCTTTTTTTCAAAGAGATATAGTCATGAAGGACAGGTAAACAGGCACACTCATGCACAAATCTCAAAAGACTTTAGATTGGGTAGTACACCAGAATTCTCTTCGGAATTTTGGTATCGTGTATTGGTTTAGTTCAACAGACTCTTCTAATTTTACCCCCTCAAATATTTTTTATAAACCTTGAATAATAGTTTTTAATATAGTCTGTGCTTAAGCCTCAAATAGAGTTTTTCAAATACAGATGTGCCCAGGTCCTTTCCAGCTGTGTAGAGTCAGAATCATGGGGGTGTTAATCGTTCCCATTGATACCAGTTTTGCAAGTGACTGTTATGAACAGCTTCATCTAAGAAGCATTACCTCGGGACGATATGCCCTCCTACTTTGCTGCCACTTCAGAATGATTTTATATAATGAGTGATGTTACCTGTGACAGTATGTTGTAAATGTGATCAGTGTGAGGAAGAAAATAAGTCAGAACACTTGTCTACTGATTTAGATAATTTGGATTCAGTCCTTCCTAACTCCACAAATTAGAAGATAATCATCTTTCTCTGTGCAGGTAACACGGTTTCATTATTAAGAATCCTTAAACAATGGAACCTTTGACTAATTATTGTCAGGATAATAGCATAGCAGCAGCTGAGCTAAAACAAAACACTAATGTTTGGCAAATATTTTCTAAAGTTTCACTGTCTTGCCAATAGGTCAAATTATTTATGACTAAATCATCAGTCACTCGTCAGGGACTAAATTACTTTCTATTGGAGCAAAATTGGCCAGTTGGTAACTTTTAACCTTGTAAAGTTTAATACCTGATAAGAATCACAGTATTGCACTCATATTTTCACAATTGCAAACTGGATTTTTCTGCTATGCTTTAACATGGAAACATACTTTATAGGGAAAAAAATCATTGTTCTTTATTGTATATGTTGTGATACCATTGGTGATGATTTTATTATTCTCTGAACACAAGATCACAATTTTGCTATTAATTTAGGTAAGCAAATGAGTTATAATACAAGGGAATGAATGAGCTTATTATGTTTCCAAATAATATATGCTGGCTTGAGTCATACTCAGGTACTTAGCCACCACATGAAGCCCGCCAATTAATACATGCCTTTTGATACAGTCTTCTTTTTTTTTTTAATTTTTATTAAATTGTAATTGTGTATAAATTGTGCAATCATGGGGCACAATGTACTGACTTTATATACATTTTGAAATATTTTCATTGAACTATTTAACATAGCCTTCATGGCCTTTTAATCACTTTATGAAAACATTTATATTCTACATTTAGTAATTTTCATCTGTACCCTTCTAAGATACACCGTAGGTGTGATCCCCCCAATCATCCTCCCTCCACCGATCCTCCCCCCTCCCCTCCCCTCCCTTGCACCTTTCCCCATTTTTTGTGCTATAACTGGGTTTAAGACTTCATATGAAAACTATAGATTAGCTTCATAGTAGGGCTGAGTACATTGGATACTTTTTCTTCCATTCTTGAGATACTTTGCTAAGAAGAATGTCTTCCAGCTCCATCCATGTAAACACAAAAGAGGTAAAGTCTCCATCTTTCTTCAAGGCTGCATAGTATTCCATGGTATACATATACCACAATTTATTAATCCATTCGTGGGTTGATGGGCACTTGGGCTCCTTCCACGACTTAGCAATTATGAATTGGGCTGCAATAAACATTCTGGTACAGATATCTTTATTGTGATGTGATTTTTGGTCTTCTGGATATATACCTAGTAAAGGAATTATAGGATCGAATGGCAGATCTATTTTTAGATCTCTA
>CAUYON010019957.1:0-18460 GCA_963573935.1 Arctocebus calabarensis
TGTCTTTATATAGTGATCAAGAAAATGCCATGAAGGCTATCTGTAACAGTATGATCAAAACGTTTCTGAATGTATATGAATCGTGCCCTATGATTGCACCAATGTACAGAATTATGATTCAATAAAATTATAAAAAAAAAAAAGAAAAAAACAAACCAATGTCTGAGAGAAAATACAAAATGTCTCTATGACAAAGGACTCATATCCTCACCATACAAAGTACTAGATGTCAGTAGTAAAAAGATAAGCAATCCAAATAAAAAAAGGGGGAAAAAAAAACAGACAGAAGACTTTAACAGACACTTTCACAAAAGAAGATACAAAAATTACCAATAAGCACATGAAAAGGTATTCATCGGGAAAATGACAGTAATGGAATTAAAAAGTATGAACATAAAAAGACAGAGAACAGGACAGGCAAGAGACCTGGCAAGGATTCGGGGTGATAAAATGTTGTGTAACTTGATCTGAGTGCTAGGTATGCAGATATCCATATACACAGAAATTTATCAAGCTGGGAACTTAGAATCTGTACAACTTATTCAACAAAAATTATACTTCAATCTTTAAAACGTCAATCTTAAGCAATCAACAATTTTTTGTTATAATGCATAATCAGTAGGGGGAGAAATAGAGAAATGAATGGAAGAGAGCTAAAGCTTTACCTGTTTTCACCAAACATGTTAGATCAGGAAAGAGCCAAGCATGGTGGCTCACACCTGGAATCCCAGCACTTGGGAGGCTGAGGCGAGGGGATTGCCTGAGCTCAGGAGTTCCAGACCAATCTAAGCAAGGGCAAAACCCCATCTCTAAAAAAACAGCTGGGCCTTGTGGCAGGCGCCTGTAATCCCAGCTACTTGGGAGGCTGAGGCAAGAGAATCACTTGAACCCAAGAATTTGAGGTTGCTTTGAGTTAAGACGTCATAGCACTCTACAGAGAGTGACAAAGTGAGACTCTGTCTCAAAAAAAAAAGATAGATCAGGAAATAACTATAAAAGCATATTTGTGGGAAATCTCATGGTCTCATTGCCTTTGTGAAGTAAAATGTTAAGGAGAGGGAGACAGAGGACTGCTGTTTCCCTTAACGAGCCTTTTACTAATATTCAGTTTTTTAACTGTGCACATATTAATTGGATGAGAAAAGATTAAACAAAAAATATTAATTATTTATATGTATTTATATAAACACAGGATGAGGAAAGCCTTTTAAGAATGCCTCAGTGCATCTTCTATTTTGCCAGCGTGCCATCCACTGGCCCTTTTGTTGTTTGACTGCCCTTCCTCTTTCACAGTGATGCCACATTGTTCAAAAGCATCTCTCCACCCCTGGCTTCAGCAGTAGCTTGTGACTCAGGCCCAATCCAACCTATGATCCTGGCCCTCTGCCATAGAGATTTTTCTTCTCCCAGGGATAGGCACAAGGCCCAGTTTGAGCCAATGAGAGCTATAAAGAGCCCTGTAAAAATGCTTAAGGAAAAACATGGTCTTGCCTGGAGCTGCTGGCAGCCATCTTGCCACCAAGAGAGAGAAAACTTGCCCAAGAATGGAGTTGACAGGGGGCATAGCCCAGACAAGAGGTGGGGAGAAGGCACCTGACCCCTGAAACCTGAGGATGAGCCCCTGGTTCTACCCAGGCCAAAGTTTGTGTAGCCCTGCCCTTTCCATAATTATAATAGGCAGTATCATGTACTAGAAAGCAGTGGACTGCTTAGATCCAAACTCCAACTTTGCTACCTAGCAACTATGTGACCTTGGGCAGGTCACTTAACCTGTTCCTCATCTATAATAGCAGAGGTAGTAATAGTACCTAGCTTGAAGGATCAAATAAGCTAAAATATATAATACATAGCATGTATATTTGAAATATATGTATAAGAATATGCATATAGCTTAACATAGACACATTTTTCTATTTTAAAAGCTCATTTAAATTTATACATACAAGGGCATATATAGCTAGTTTTATTATTAGCAATTAAATTTCTTTTTTTCCTGAAGCTAGTCTAAGTTGAGTTTTCTTTTTCTTTTTTTTTTTTTTTTTTTTTGATACAGATTCTCACTTTGTCACCCACAGTATAGTGGTGTAGTGTCGCAGCTCACGGCAACCTCAAACTCTTGGGCTCAAGCACTTCTCTTGCATCAGCCTTCCAAGTAGCTGGAACTATAGGTGTCCAACACAATGCCTAGCTATTTTTAGAGACAAGGTCTTGCTCTGGCTCAGCCCGGTCTCAAACCTGTGAGCTCAGGCAATCCACCATCCTCAACCACCCAGAGTGCTAGGATTACAGGCGTGAGCCACTGTGCCCAGCCTAAGTTGAATTTTCTGATACCTACAAGTAGCAGGATCTTGACCAATTCAACCACCCAAAAGAGAAACCATACAAAACCAAGCAAAAGATTTAAGGAGCTATGCATAAAACATGAGCCTTCTCTTTATCAGAAAACATTAATCAAAAAATTAAAAAGTAAACAGAAAAGGAAGAATGTTTATAACCTTTAGGATTCATGATGTTTTTGTTCCTTACTAATAACAAGATGGTGATGCTACAAGAAATAAGCAAAAATATAACACACAATTCACAAATAAAAAAACAGAAATGCAAAATAATTTGTTTTTCAAAAATCAAATGTAATGAACCCAGAACTAATTTTTTCCAATGACATGGCTAAACATTATTTTAAATTTTATTATCCAGAGTTGCCAGTGCCACACGGGCTGCTGGTGAAAATGTAAATTGGTACAATCTTTCTGAAAAGCAATCCAGCCATAATAAAAATAAGCAAATCTTTGACACAATAATTCTTCTTCTAAGAAATTTATGTAAGCAGATAATTAAAGGTACACGCAAACATTCTCCCTTTTAAGTTTGCTTATTGACTTGCATGTCCACAAAAAAATTAGAAAATGAATGTCAAAAAATAGGTTATTCAGTAAAATCCATACATTTTAATATTGTTCAGTAACTTAAATTGTTGATAGAAAATATGTATCAATATAGGTAAAGAAGGATGTCCATAATTATCAAATGAAATAAACAGGTAACCAAACCATACAGCATGAGCCTGTTTTAGCTGCATAAATATTTACATATATATATCTACAAAAAGATATAACGAAATACACATCAAATTATAGTGAAATTGTGGTAGAATTATAATCTTTCTAATTTTCTTTCTTTCTTCTTCTTTTTTTTTTTTTTTTTTTTGAGACAGAGCCTCAAGCTGTCACCCTGGGTAGAGTGCTGTGGCATCACAGCTCACAGCAACCTCCAACTCCTGGGCTCAATTGAGTCTCCTGCCTCCGCCTCCCAAGTAGCTGGGACTACAGGCACCAGCCACAATGCCCGGCCATTTTTTGGTTGCAGCCCTCATTGGCCGCCCGGGCTGGAATCAAACCCGCCAGCTCAGGTATACGTGGCTGGCGCCAAGCCGAACTTCCTAATTTTCTAAGGGTTTTTTCCGACTTATATGTATATTTTACTCTTTTCCCAATGTAACTTTACTATTTTCAAGGAAAAAAATGGATTTCAAGTTTACTAAAAAGACAAGTCACCTCTAAAAGTGATTTCAGTGTTGCATTTGAAGCTAAAAATACATGCAAGCTATTAGATGGAGCACAGATGATAAGAAAGTCAAGGGACTGGCGTCTCTTTTAAGAAAATCTGGTTGTAGGCTCAGCGCCTGTGGCTCAAGGGGCTAAGGCGCCAGCCACGTACACCTGAGCTGGCGGGTTCAAACCCAGCCTGGGGCCCACCAAACAACAATGTCCGCTGCAACCAAAAAATGGCCAGGAGTTGTGGTGGGCGTCTGTAGTCCCAGCTGCATGGGAGGCAGAGGCAAGAGACTTGCGGAGCCCAGGAATTGGAGGTTGCTGTGAGCTGTGATGCCACAACACTCTATCCAGGGTGACAACATAAGGCTATTTCTCAAAAAAAAAAAAAAGAAAGAAAGAAAGAAAGAAAGGAAATCTGTAAAATGCAAAGTCTTAAGAACATCTGTAGTCTCTAGTCATTGAGAATCTGTACTAAAAAGGAAGAGGCTGAAGATGCAGGAAGAGGAAATCGGGGTGGGAGATGTCTAAGGAAGCCTCCAACAGCAAGATACTACGTTTGCCATTCTCCAGCAGCTTCCTCTTGTGCTGGGCTGAGCAGCTTTACCTGGAGTCCCACATGCTCTTTTCCCTTTGTGCCAAGCATGTCCTGATGCTGCACTGACCAGAAAAGGGGGCAGAATTTCCCCTGGGGCAGAACCCATACTCTCGGCTTCTGGGTATCTTAACCCCCTGCACTAGGTGCAATAGGCACTTTTCATCAGCAACTTCCCCAGGGAAGAAGATGGGATGCTGGAAGCCCCTCCAGAGCCTATGGTATACCTCTGCCCCGCCAGGACCCCCCCCCCAACAACTGCAGACACAGCCAACACTTGACCTTAAGTAAAAAAGGGAGTTTTCGTCAATTCTTAGGCTTTATAAGAGAGATTATGTTTTCTTTTCATTTATTTTAGGCACATTAACAGCTGGTGACCTAGATTAAGAAATACTTTAATATGTGAAAAGGCAGACCATATCACTAAATTCCTTCACAGATGAAAGGTGGATTCAGTGAAAACCTTCAGACTTAAGATTCAAGTAATTACTTGGAAGGGAGGGAGGAGGAATACCTACAAAGGGGTAAAAAGCAGTATAGAAATATGATAACAAAACCCCGCTCAGCTCCCAAGGCCAGCAGATCCCTGCCTACTTTGTGCACAAGTAACCAGGGCCTGGAAAGGAGCAGGAAGCCTCGCTAATTCAGCTGCCCAGGGAGCGGCAGGAGGAGGATCACGTTAGTTCAGGATGAGCTTGGGTAGATATTATAAGAAATACAATCCTCTTACTGCACTGACAGTGTGCATGTGCGGCAGGGCCTGGGGACAAAGGGGTCAGTGCCCCCTCTGCTCAGCTCCAGACCTGAGGGGGCAGCCTGCACTTGGCTCCGCAGAGGGAAATTCATGGTCATAGCGAGCAACAGGACAAATCTGACTTCCAGTCAAGCAAGAAAACACTAAACAGCCCACAACCCGGGACGGAAAATACTGCCACGTGAAGGAAAGCACAGTTCACTGATACAGATCATGCAGCTCATTAGCCGGGGTTCATTTTCAAGTACAATGCTCAAACGACAATATACTTGTACTCAAATGAAGACATTGGCGCGATCAGATAGGCAGAGACCAGGGAGCCAGGCAAGCCCGGGGACCGAGACGGTACCTCTCCAACTACCTGGGGCTGTGCCAACTGCGGACCTGGGTTTCATGCGTGCACGTCTCTGGGGTGGAAAAATAAGTTACTATGGCCAGTTTACCGGGGGGCTTGCAAAACTACAGGGAAGCCAACCGTGTGACATGGGTTTCGTTTTAAATTCAATTAAAACATGCCCCTATGTGCTGAAATGTGCAGAGAAGAACAGTTAGGTTTGGGTCATATATGTTTTTGACTTTCTAGAGAAGGGACCGGTGACAAATACATAAACCAAAAAAAAAAAGAAAAGTATGTGTATCTAGATCTCTGTTTTGAACTCCAGGATTCACTCGACAGCGACGTATAAAGCGGTTGGTTGTTGCAATCCAACCCTATTTGTCTAAACAGATTTTTTTTTGGTGGCCACTCTGCTAAATCGTCGTTTTCTACCGCACCACCAGCCACCACCACCACCCGCGGGAAACGCCGGCTGCCGCAATCTCCTGCCCGGATCTGCGGGCCGCGTCCCCGCCAGTCGCCTGCGGGAGCTGGAGCGCGGGGAGACGCTCTCTGCCCTCAGCGCAGCCGGCGAGCGGCCGCACCTGCGCCTGCCGGAGCTTGGCGCCCGGCGGGGGACAGCGATCATCCCGCTGGGCTCTGGGGACCGCGCCAGCCGCCAGGGAGGTTCCGGGGGGCCGACACAAGCCGGTGCCTCCGGGGCCCGGGTCTGCGGGTCCCTGGCGCTCCCGCCTCCCGGCCCGGGTCCCGCAGCGCCCGGGTCTCGCTTTGCTGCAGTCGCCGCGCGGAGGGCAAAGCGTCCCCGCGTCCCCGCGTCCCCGCGCCCCCTACCCGGCCCAGATCCGCAGAGCGCCGCACCCCGATGCTCGGGCCCCGCACCACCGCAGCCGGAGCCCTGCCGGACGCGCCCCGGCCTCGCGCCACCTCCCCGTCAGCCCGCCGCCCTCTGCTGACCTTTTCTTGCGCGCGGTTGAGTCGCTTCTGGACGTTCTTGGCGAAGATGCCCGTCTTGATGTCGGCCATGGCTGCAGGTCCGGGGAGCTGCCAGGAGCAGAGCGCGCGGCGGGCCGGCGGCGGCGCGGAGGAGCGGGAGGAGCAGGGGAGGAGCGGGAGAGGCGGCCGCGAGCGGCCGAGCGCGGGGAGGGGTGAGGGCGGGGCGCGGCGGGCCGGCTTACCGCCACCAGGCGGAGGCGGGATGCGTCGGGACTGGCTGTGACTCCGAGTGATGGGGAGGCGGGGGGAGGGGGGACAGCAAAAAAGAGAGGAGAAGCCAGAGGCCAAAATGACCAGCTAGTGCCTACGGTGGTGGAGAGCGAGCCAGGAGGAGAAAGGGAGGGGAGCCACGCAGCAGCCCCAGGGCCGGAAGGCAGCTCGGGGGTTCTGCCGCGTAAAGTTTGTCTTGGGGAAGAGTGAGAAGGCCTGAGACTTTCAAAAAAAA
Organism: Arctocebus calabarensis; assembly: GCA_963573935.1. Lineage (NCBI taxonomy): Eukaryota > Metazoa > Chordata > Mammalia > Primates > Lorisidae > Arctocebus > Arctocebus calabarensis. Next base: position 6,676 of record CAUYON010019957.1, read on the forward strand.
AACAAAAACAAAAACGTGAGGGGTACCTAGAGAGAAAGGGAACGGGAACCCCAGGGATGTGGGAAACATCAGGACTGGAGCTGCTTTCAAGTTGAGGGTGATGTGCTGGTCTCCAGAGAGCAGCGGGAGACGGCTGCTGGCCAGAGGGCTCCCCTCAGCACCCTGGTCTTCAAGGAGGACACATGTTGCCCTGCCCTGCCCTGCCCCCAGGAGGCTCGAAGTCACTGCCAGGCGGTGGAGCTTCAGGAGAAGAGTTGGGAAGGGAGGAGAGGAAGGAGGGACATCGCTGACACCTGTTTACTCTTTCCTACAAGACTGGGAGGAAGGGGACCTTTGCTGGGAAAGGTCAGCTCCTACAAGACAGGTGCTGTGATTCGGTCGTCTCTGAAATCCCTGTGCTAAGCCTAAATCCTGACATAGGCTCTGTCCCAGAAATGGAGCCTCGCATCCACCATGGAAGACTCAGCCCCTTAACCTCCTTACAAACCTTCTGGCAACCTTACCAGGCTTTCACTATTCTCTATAAGCTTGGCAGAAGTAAAAATAACAGGGATAAATTCGTCCTAGGCCTCCCCAGAGCTCTCAAGGCTTTGACCAGTAGTCAGACGATTCATACTCAGTTGTTGATGAGAGTGTTGAGGAGAGGAAGGCAGGTGGTGCCCACCAAACAGAGTTTGGGAGTGGATCAAGCCCTGAACCCTGTGAGTCCGGGTGAGCAACCCCCTATACTCCTGGAGGAAAGCGTTACATTGGTAGACCCCAGTGACCTGCCCCCTAGTGTTCACTCCTGGGCAGTCCCTTAGTCCCCTCAACTAGATTCTAGAAAGATGCTATGACTTGCTTTAGTCGCTAATACACGGGGAAAGTGATGCTATGCCAGTTCCATGCCTCAGCCTCGAGAAGTCAGGCAAATGGCATTCTGGGGAACCCAGTGATTCCATGTGGGAAATTCAGCTACCCTGCTGTAACCAAACAAAACTCCAAGAAGAGAACACATGGAAAGGGAGAGGCCCTGAAATTACTTAGGAGAAAAAGCCAATATATCCCAGCATCCCCACTTAGAATGTAGCCATACAAACAGCCATCAGCAAGGCCAGCAGAAAAACCGCCCAGCTGATCCCAGCCTGGAGTACAGACGGTAAGCAAATGAAATGCCCCTGACTTACTGACTTTTGTGATGATTTATGTATAACACAGTAGGTACCTGGAATACCTAGTCTATTTGCTTAGCTCCTATTTCCCTAGGATGACTATCTTGCCTAGTTTGCTTAGAAATGAAGGGATTTCCAGAACACAGGATTTTAGTGCTAAAATTGGAAAAGTCTTAGACAAACTGGGATAAGTTGATCACTTACCTCCAACATTTCAAGTAAACAGAAATTTCCTTCACAAAGAAGTAATAGGAAATTTGCTTCTCACCATAGGGTCAAGATTAGGGTCCAGAAACCAGGAATTTGAGTTGCTTTCCTCAAAGAGTGGCCTTTAGAACCTCAGTTCTGCCTTGGGGTCTTAATCATGGTACAAGTCCCAAAATGCTGGACTACACCAGAACTGTTTTGGAGAATGCTCCATGGTCACTCTTACACTGTGAGTCCCAGATCCACCTCTGTTCCCTCTAAGACATCAAGGGACACCACCTCAAGGGATGCCACATTCCAGTTTTTTTTTTCTCTGTTTTCCTAGAGCCCAAACCATCAGGCCCCATTGTAGTAGCCTTTGTCTCTCTTTCCATTCTACCGCACGTTTCCATTTACCCACATTTTTGGAACTCAGAAAACATCCTTGAAAATGAAATTGCAAATTTCATTTCAATTTCATTGAAATTTTCTTCTTATTCACATGTCCAAATCTAGTTCTGTAAGGTGGGTGAGAAAGGGAAGCTTGACATTTCTTAATAACTCTATTTGGAATACATGCTGAGCAGATTAAAAGTTGCATTGTGCAAACTGTCATCAAATCATTTGACTCCAACTGAGAAGTAAATCCTTGTCCATTTTCCAGTTGCCATGTGGCTCATTCTAGCCATTATGGGATATTGACTGAGCACGTTAGCTGGTACTTAGCAGCGGTTCTGCAAATATTTGTTGAAAACTACATGTATGCATGAGGCTAGCGAATGTGCATCCATCATGCCACACATGTGCTGGAGGTGAGAGATGCACGTTCCTCAAGAAGTCTAAACTGGCATCCTTGAACTCTTTCCCAGAACCTCTTTATAAACCTAAACCTAGCATGCTGGAGTTGCACAGATGCTAACAGTACAGGTGGCTATAGCCTGCCAAATCCAGTAATGCGGTAAGAGACCCCTGAAATGTGCCAAAGTGTAGCTTGGCCGATCTTAAACTATTCTTTCCATTGTGCAACAATGGAATAGAGGAGGGGAGGCATTGGGGGGGCCAGTTGTAATGATTTTAAACACTTTTACACCATACAATGGAATCTTTTTTCATAAAAATCTTATGTAGGACCCAATAATCAAATGGGCCTATCTGGTTGCAGTGAGTGTTGGGTGCTCAGAGCCCCACCCATCAGGCCACTTCTTTACCAATCTCAGAACCACAGAATGCCCCTGCAACATGCGGGGTTCCACGGGACAAGATGATCACAGTGAAATTATCCAACCCCAGAGTGGTAGGATTGTGCTTTTGCGCACACTTCTCTCATTCTTCAACACTACTGGACGTGCCCACCATTTCCTGATGGCTTGTACCTCTTCCCAGGATTGTCTATTTATTTTTTCCCCTCAGTCAGGAACATGTGACTTATCCAATCCATATAGATTTACCATGAATGAAAAGTTAGCACACCTCTCTCCAATTTCTGGGACAAGCTCAGATATCAAATTATATTTAATATTTATTTCAGGGTGTTCACAAAAAACTATCACAATTCCCACCGCAGACCTTCATTCATGTAAGGAAGAATTCCTGAATCAAATTCCACTTTGTTCTTATTTTCTTTACAAGAATATAAACAAAAACTAATTTTTTGAGAGTTTGTTAGGCACTTTCACAGTATACTGTTTTGGGAACACTTCCAGAGCCTCTCCCTCGACTCAATGCTAAGCTTTTAGTCCCCCAAACATCAAATTTCACTTTGAATCATCTTCCTTCTAAATTGCTCTTCGGATTGATTGATAAGTGAAAACGTGAATTATGACAGGTTTGGATAATGGCCAGAATAGGCTCAAAATTGCTACTGTATTATCACAGAACTCATCTTTTAACATTTTTAACACAGAGAGGTTTATCCTCCCCTCTCTTTGTATCTCATCAGTCCAATTTAGACCCTTAAAGGAAGGACATGTCCAGATCCATTTGTGTTGCCTAATGTAATTAGCTACAGCTTCTTCTTAATTTGGGGGTTTTTCGCATCATTGTGTGGATAATTAAGAAGACATTCAACTGAAACACTCAGTTGAACCTAATTGGAATTTTGCCCCCAGACAAATTATGACTAGTTTTCATACTTAGCTCTTATTTGAAGACTCAAATGAAATTTTACTTTCTCTCACAAATGTTAAATGAACATGGTAGCGAAAGTAGGATGCTCTACAAAACTAAACTTTGACTGAGTAACTTGTGCATTTCAAGTGAAAACCATCAAGTATGGATTCAGTCAACTTTTCAACGATGCCGGCTATCTACCTTTTAGTTCCACATATATTTTTACTAAACTTTGCCCGCATGACTACCCTTTCCCTCTCTTAATTTAATGAAGTCTGAAAATAACATCTTCCTAACTGCATTAATAACGCATCCCTACTAACGTTATCCATCCCAAAATGCTAAATAGGGAGCAAGAGCTTTGTTTTACACAGGCAGAGTCACTGGCCACTAAAGAAAACAGTGCCAGTGTTTGAAATTACCTAATAATTTTAATGTGTTTTAGTGCCATGCTTGATGCTTTTATGCAAAGCAGATGCAGAGCACCTCCTCTACCCCCGAACAAATTGCTTGAACATCACTTAATAGCTTACAAACCAACTGAGAGGTCAGGGAGCCAAACAAAGCAGAAATTCTAATTAGCCACAACTCTTTTCAGAGAAAGAGACAAGTTCCCGCAAATGTTTGATGCTATTTTCCATGCACAAATAAGCTTTGCAAATTCCATGAACAATGCGGTAATCAGCACGTTTATGCTACCGAGACCACCTTTGTGATTGCTTTTATAGCTCAAGAATGGTTTCCCAGCTTGGACAAACCCCAGCTTTGGAACCTACTTCGAAACCTTTTAACAAATGCTTAATTTTATCACAGGTTGACAGATTTATTGATGAAACTGTTTTTGGTTAAATTGATCTATGTTTTTATTTTTGTATGAATGTAGGTATCCAGATGTGCCCCCCTTTGACAGGCAGCTCCTGCTCGCTCCCGTGGCTGTCTCCTGACCCAACCTTGTGGAACACGAGGACTCCTCCGGAGGTGCTCCCGGAGCTGTGGCTACTGCACAGTACAGGGACTACCTGGTGCCGTGGGTTCCCTCCACTGTCACATCCCTCCACTCAGAGCCTTCACTTCAGCCACAGCCCCGGGGTAATGTTGTAATGCTCACCGTTGACCTCCCCCAGGGTTACCGTATGATTCTGTATAGAGGAAGCCTGGACTAATTATTGTGTTCACCCATGTGGCAAACGTATGCCCACTCCCCTGCAATACTCTCCTGGGGTCACACAAACATCTACTTGTTTTCACGTCTAAACATTACTCACTCCCTTCTCTAAAGACCCCCAACATGCTGTGCTTGGATCTACCTCCAGGGAGATTTAGGGAACTGGATGTCAATGGCAGGAATTGTTCCGATTACTCTCACTTTCAGTGTCACTGCTATAGTTTACCACTGAAGTTCAAGACTGTAAAGGCTTCAGAGGGCTAGTCTAGGTTGGAATCTGTTGTGGATTTAATCCTGTCCCCGAAAAAGAAGGTATGTTCAAGTCCTAGCCCCTGGGTCACCTTATCTGGGAAAAAGGTCTTTACAGATGTAAGATGTAAATTAAGATGAGGTCATCCTAGAAGAGAGTGGACCCTTAATCCACGGAATGTGACTGATGGCCTCAGAAGAACGCAAGAGAGGCAGAGAGACACACAGTGAGGACAGACATAGTGGGAAGACGGCCACGTGCCACCAGAGCGGAGACTGGAGTCACGAAGCTGCTTGCTGAGGATGGCTGGCAACCGCAGGAGCCGGGAGAGGGAGCAGGGCCCTGCCCACAGCTTGGCCTTGGACCTTTAGCTCTGAGAACTGTGGGGAATGCATTCCTCTTGTTTTTAGCCACCCCATTTGTGGTACTTTGTTACAGGAGGCCTGGGGAACTGACAGACTCCAACCTGTTTCTCCTCAGAAAATTGATTCCCCAATCCAAATAGCTGGCAAACAGATTTACAAAACCAAGATCATCAGTAGTTAGAGTAGCCTGGGCTCATCTGTTCCTCTCTTTTGAAACAATGTATTCTTGTAAGTATGTGATTGGCCATTATTTTCCTTCTTGATTTAGAGAAAAAAAATCACTAGCTTTCAAGCCGTTGTCCAGTGGATTCTCCAGAAATACAGGCTGAGACACAGTCTGGGGTGCACATTGATTAGAAATCAGTGAGGCAATGAGAAGACGTGAGAGCAAGCTGGTTTGGCAGAGGACAAAGTCCACCTGCCAGGCAAGCCTGTGGCAGGCTTGGCCCGTCCTGGAGGGGCTGTGTCCTAAGCACAGGTCATCGGGTGTCCCCACTAGTCACCCAAGGGGAGGTGCAATCGCAACTGCTGGAACTAACCCTGAGGGCGCTGGCATCTGGGCAGCAGGTCAGTCCCCTCCTCACTGTGGTTCCCATGGAGAGCTCCCAGCACATAGTAGGTACATGTTCTTCAGTCTTCCGCTCCAAAATATCACCTTCTGTTTCTTCACCTTCCCACATTTTCATGCCTCCTACCTACGCTGGGATGCTTCTGAAGGTACCTTAATATGTACTTGCCCAGAAGTTCAAAGCCCAAACTTCTACATTTGAACATGGTCCATTCCCCTGCACTGATGAAGTTAATTATGGCCACTGTGTCACCAGTGTTCACTGCACAGGCACTGTTTCTCCATTTATAATACATAAGAACCTTGTACAGAGATAATTTGAGACCATGAAATATACTGTTTCCTGTCAAACTCTCCATCCCCATCTTGAGCATGCATTATGACTCTTGCCTATGATGGTGGTGAAAGTGGTGCTTTCCTGACGACCACCAGCGCTACTACATTGACTAGCCGGCATTCTGCTATTATGAAGAGCTTTCCCTTTCTTCTCATTTATTTAGTGATGTATGTGCATTACCTATTATCAGTTTGGACTCATGGATTATTTTATTGAATCTCTTTTTGTTCTTATTTACCTTAATGATCAGATTATCTCAGACATGGTCAATGAAAGCCCCTTCACATTTTTAAAACACCCTCAGGATTTTTTTTAGCATTTCTTTATTTTTTTAGCACAATAAAGTGTTCCTTAGAACAGACTTAGAAACACAGACTCATCTTGTATTTTGCCTGCCCTTGAATCAGCCATCTCTCCATGGACACTTCACCACCCTTTTAGTGGTGAACAGTATTTAGAAACGAAGATCTAGGCTCGAGGTTTGCTCATTGTTTCTAGGTCATTCACCAGACAGAGTATATTTATTCATACACATATATAAATATAAAATGCTCCATTTGTATTAATACTTCTAATCGGAATCTATCCAAGGCTCTCGTTTGCCTTCTCCCATTTCATACTCTGTCTTTCATCTTCCATATTGCTCTGGAAGCAAAATGTCACTCATTTGCTCAATTCTACAACATCCACAAAATACTTTCAGAATGTTCACACCACCACAGCAAACAAGCCAGATAAGATAATTGTTGTAAAGGAAAAAAAAAAAGAGTTGATTATAGTTTTTTCCTTTAGACCAAAGTAAAAGCATTGTGTTGAAAACGTATTTGGTATTCTTGGATGAAGACAGACATCTAAGCCAACGAAATAGAATGCAGACATCAGAAATAAACCCGCATATATATGGTCAATTGATTCTCAACAAGAGTGCCAAGACCATTCAATGGAGAAAGGACAATATCTTTAACAAATGGTGTTGCAAAGACAGGTTAGCCACCTGCAAATAAGTTAGACCATTACCCTATTTCATATATAAAAACTAATTTCAAATGGTTCAAAAATGTAAATGTAAGACCAAAAGTTATAAAATTCTTGGAAGAAAACATAGGAGATACCTTCATAACACTGGATGTGGCAATGATTTTTTTGGAGATGATAACAAAAGCATGGATAACAAGAGAAAGTTAGATAAATTGGACCACTTTAAACTTAAATACCTTTGTACATCAAGCAACAGTATCAACACTTCTCTACCTCCACCATCACATGAGCTTCTCCTCCTCTGTTCTCTCTGTATGTCTCTTATAAGGACTCGTCGTTAATGTAGGGGGCAGGATAATTTTATTTCATCGTTTAAATGGACTGCATCTGTAAAGACTCTTGGTCCAAATACATTACTCCCCATTCACAAGTTCTGGGGCTTAGGAAGTAGACATATACCTTTGGGGGCTGATGGGGGCAACATTCAACCCAGAGCAGGAGGGTAGACGGCAAGATTGAGAGACGTAGAGTTAAAATAGATGCCCGCCTGTCTCAGCAAGTCACACAGAAGGCTCTGGAACTGAGATGGCCCGTCAGATTTCTCCTGCATTGTTCAGAAACATCCAGACCTTTACGCTGCTGTGCCAGTCATAAAATGGGAGCTGCTCCTAGAAGGACAGGGTGGCTGCAGCCCAGCAACCCCTATAGGGCAGGTGGCACTCTGTGCAGCTGGGCGACAGTTCTTCTTTGAAAGGGAATCTGGGCATCACATTCCATGCCCGTCCCATTGTCACCACGGCTTCCCACCAGCCCTGTCTGCAGAGGAGGGCACTGCTGAGTTTCCTAGTGGCACCAGTAAATGCCTGACAACTGCAGTAAATGGTGGAGCTTCCACCTTCCTATTGAATGGTCTTGTTGAGTTTGCTGGTCTTACATAGGATATCCTCTCCAGCCAGGGCCCTTACTGAGTCCTTTCATCTCTCCCCCCACTGTCTGTCACAGTAGCTCTGACACTGTCCCTTGTTTAACATAGACCTTGTCTTTGCCCAGGCTTCTAGGAACCAACCTACCAGTCAGGGCCAGTCCTTGCCAAGGCAGTACATTCTGTATCTTGAGAAAAGGCAAATAAATTATAAATTCCCCCTTATCCCATCTTATGTTCAGGGTCGCCTTTATCGAATATGCTCAGAAACCAGTCCCACGCATACTCCCCCAGCTTCTCCCAGCACGGGCTATCCAGGAACAGGAGTCCTTTGTGATACGGGGCCCTTCCTCCCCTTCCAGGCCCTGCATGTCCCTGGCTGAGACACCCTGTGACTGCTCCCCACTTAGAGGCCGAGTAACAGGAGAGAGGCAGGGGCCGACCCCGAGACACATCGCCGCCTCGCGGGCAGAACCTTTAGATTGTCTGCAAGGGAAGGGGCATGTGAGCTCTTGATGGAGAAATCTGGGCTGCTTCTGAAGGTTCAGAACGTCAGAGAATTTCGCGTATGGAAATTTTCAGGGTTTCAACAGAGATATCGCACGGCATGTGGCCAGGTCTTCTTCTTCTCCAGAAGAGCTCTGCTGCTCTGACGACTGAGTCCCGGGCCTCATCTGCAGCTTTCTCTGTGCCCTCACTGCTTTCCACCCTGAGGGTATGCTGCTGTCCACACTGGTCTCTAGTGTCAAATGAGTCTGGCAACAGACCTCTAAGCCCATTCTTTTTTCAGTCACTGTTGCTCTATACCTTTCAATGGCTGGATGATGAATTTCACCAGCTTGGGCCTTGCTTTCTGTGTGCACCCTCCACATGGATCACTAGTGAAACTTTTCACATCTGGACTGTCACGTCGTGCCACAAGCTGTGTGCCACTTATCACCAGTGACGGGCTCCTCACTGCCACCTGTGCAGAGAGTAATTGACCTCTGAAACCTCACTTGAATGTTCACTTGCGTGGTCCTGCCATACCCGTCACAGGTGGAATTCTCCAAACAGCAGTCTGAGACAGAGGCTAAGGGACAGAAAGTCAGTTAGGAATCAACATCTCTGGAAGAGAGAGGGAAGAACAGATTTAATCAGAGAGAGAAGTCAAGCTGCAGGGCAGACCCAGAAGTCTCAGCCAAGCCCTCCAGGAGTTCTGGAATAAAATGTCCAGTCACGGGTTTCCCTCGGGCTACTCCAGAAGGGTGTCACTTTGAGTGAGTTGGCTTTCTGCTGCTGAAGCAATCCCTGAAAGGGTCAATAGCCAAAATATGTCCCTGACAGCATTCTATTTTTTAAATTTTTTTTTTCTTTTTTTATCTGACGGCATTCTAAACAAGAGATGAGCCAGCAGGGCCTTCCTTGAATGGGCTTTGAGTGGCACATCCATGCTACCGGAGGGGATAACTATTCCCACCCGTGGAAATGGCTGCTCTATAATGTAGATTATTTAGACCTCATTGTATCTACAGTGCTTCAATGTCATTTTATCTTTATTTTATTTTTTTTTTTGTAGAGACAGAGTCTTACTTTATCGCCCTCAGTAGAGTGCTGTGGCGTCACAGCTCACTGCAACCTCCAACTCCTGGGCTTACGCGATTCTCTTGCCTCAGCCTCCCGAGTAGCTGGGACTATAGGCGCCCAACACAACGCCTGGCTATTTTTTTGTTGCAGTTCGACTGGGGCAGGGTTTGAATCCACCATCTTTGGTACATGGGGCCCGTGCCCTACCCACTGAGCCATAGGTGCCGCCCTTCAATGTCATTTTAACAAGTTTCTCAGTTCATCTAGTGTGCTATTTGGGAAGAAGCTATTATGTTTCCCAACCTCAGCAGCCTTATCAATAGTGAAACTTCTCCAACCTTTGAATTCTTAATTTCAGTTGTGCTTTCAGTTCTAGAACGCCCATCATTCTTTATAACATCCAGTGTGCACTAAAGATCACTGTCTTGTCATTTACTTTTTTTGAGTATATTAATCACAACTATTTTAATATTCTTAGCTTGGTTTTCCTGTGTAAATATTTTCTAGACTTTTTTCCTGTCTTTTCTTCTTTTTTTTTTTTTTTTGGCGTGAGCTGGGTTTGAACCCGCCATCTCCGGCTTGTGGAACCAGCGCCTTACTCCTTTGAGCCACAGGTGCCACCCGTGTCTTTTCTTCTTTCCTTTCTTCTTTCCTTTTCCTCCCTTCTCGTTTTCTTTCCTCTTTTTTTTCTTTTGCATGCCAGTTTATTTTCAACTGAATGTCAGACCTCGTATGTTATATATTATCAAGATAAATTGGGGATCTCAACAAGTTACCTTCCTCCAAATAGGATCTACTTTAGCTTTTAGTGAGTACAGGGATGAGGAAGATCTTAGTACCAACAGAGACCGAGCTCAGTCACACCTTTTGTGTGTGTGTGAAGACAGGGCCATTATGATTCATCCTCATTATCAGCATCTGTCCTTTGGGTGATCCCAGTGGAATTCTCAGGGTGTTTGCCACAGAATTCCTCCTTTTGGGGCCTCTCCTTTGATCGCTCTATCCCAGCCCCAGGAGACTTCCAAAGGTTCTGCTCAACTTCTTTCTCCCTAAACTTTAGTTTTATCCTCAACTTCCTAGACTTGCAGTCACCTTTTCTGAGAAGGGAAATAGCGGTGCCAAACCTCAATCTCCCCCTCTGCCTTCTCAAGCGCTCCCTGCCTCGGGAGCTCTCTGCCGGTGAGCGCGTGTACACACTCACGTGCACACATTAAACTCCGCTCCGCTAGTCTACACATTCTCAGACTAAACGGTCTATCATTGCCAGAAGCACAATTCCAAACTCTTGTTTTATTGAATCCACGTTTTTAGTAACTTGTTTTATAGCACAAAGCAGCTCTGCAGAATTTCCTTCTGTTCTTTGAGTTCTATTTTTATCTGTGTTGTGCTCTGTTTGTCTTTTGCATGGAAGATGTCTCACTTCACCTCGTTTTTTCTGTGCTGTTTGCAGGTTACTGTTCTGTTAGTTTTCGTCTGAATTGTGCTTCCTTTCCCCCCCTCTGACGTTCTCTTTGCACTGAGGCACTGTGAGTGATTTTACGAGTCTCCTCCCTGTGTGTCTGGGACCAGCTTAACATTTTTTTCCCTCCAAGTCTGTCCTGAGGGCCAAGAAATTCATGTTCTACCTGCTTTTTTATAGCTGGAAGAAGTGGCAAGGGGTGGGAGAGAGTTAGGCCGAGGCCCTGGGCAGCCTTTGTTTTTTGTTTTTGTTTTTCTTTTTTTTGTAAGACAGAATTTATTCACAGAAAAGAATACAGAAAACATTAAGGCACCTGTTAGAGGGAGAAAATTCTAGTGGGGAGAGAGAAGCTCTCTCCGTTTCTCTCCCAGTCTTTCCCCATCTCCTCCCTTTAGTCTCAGGGTATATATAGGTGTATGGGTTCCTTGGCCAGGAAACAAATAAATACAGTCCCTTCCACCAGGGGCAAGGTGAATGAATGTATCAATGAATGGATACAGTCCATTCATGGAATTGAGGCCTAGGAAATTCACAAGAAATTGACCTAGGAATAGGAGATGGGGGTTACACATTTAGTCCTAAGTGTAAAGTGAAGGAGACACCAAGGCACAGGTGTCTCCTCAGTAGTTGTCCAGCCTTTTTGGCAATTGGAGCCTCTGGTGGAGGTTGGAGGTCCCCCTCCTTGCCTGTCATCCAGCCCGCTGGCTCTTCAGCTGGCTGCCACACCAC
>CAUYON010019959.1:0-54862 GCA_963573935.1 Arctocebus calabarensis
TTCCTTAGCCATGGAACAAAAGTAGCACATTTTATCCTAAAAGTGAAGATGAGATCCAGCATCTCTAATCAGTGCACAGTTTTGATGCCTTTAATGACAATTTTCCTTTCCCATTTCTGTTCTTTTATTTGGCACCACAAAGACATGATAGTAACTCAACATGGACCTTCATGCAGAAGATGAAGTTAGGTCTTTTACTGAGCATAGTCACAGGGCCAAATATATGAAAGAAGATATTGGCCGGGGCAAAGATTTTGTGAAGAAGACTTCCATGGCAATTGCAACAACAACAAAAATAAATAAGTGGGGCTTAATTAAACTGAAAAGCTTCTGTACAGCTAAGGAGACAACAACCAAAGCAAATAGACAACCTTCAGAATGGGAAAAGATAGTTGCATATTACAAATCAGACAAAGACATGACAACTAAAATCTACAGAGAACTCAAATTAATCCACCAAAAAAGTTAACAGTCCCATAGGTCACTGGGTGAGAGACATGAATAGAACCTTCTTTAGGAAAGACAGAAGAATGGCTAACAAACCTATGAAAAAATGCTCATAGTCCCTAATCATCAGAGAAATCCAAATCAAAACCTCCCTGAGATATCACCTAACCTCATTAGGCGATAGCTGCCTGGTCTGTCTCTTCCATTACAAGGTATCTATCCAGAAGGAAAAAAAATCATTTTATCATAAGGACATTTACACTAGATCAGTGGCTCTCACCCTTCCTAATGCGGCCCTGTAGCACAGTTCCTGTGGGTCGTGACCCATAGGTTGAGAACCCTGCACTAGACTGTTTATCGCTGCTCAATTAACAATCATCAAGACGTGGAAGCAACTAAAAGCCCATCAACTTAGGAATGGATTAACAAACTGTGATACGTGCACACTGTGGAATACTAGTCGGCCATAGAGCGATGGTGACTTCACATCTTTTCTAGTGTCCTGGATGGAATTGAAACACATTCTTCTTTAGTAAAGTATCACAAGAATGGAAAAGCAATTATCTAATGTTCTCAATACTTACATGAATCCAGTAGATGATCTGATGCATGCCCAGCTAGGAGAAAAACTCATTTCAATTCATGTTGGGGAGAGGGCTAATGAGAGAGGGGGAGAGAGTTGGGGTGCTCTCGCTGAATGGGCACCGGGTGGGGGTGTCTGTCGCATCTCTTATGTACGGGACGTAACCACAAGAAGGACTCTACTTAACAAAATCAGACATTTTGACCTGATTGGTTGTACCCTCACATTAACCTGAAATAAATTTACTTAAGAAAAAAACCAAATATATGAAAGAAGACTTTAGTATCATTCTGTAGTTAGCTGTGATGAAGGGAACAGGTTGACTCTGCCAAATCAAATCTGACCTCTTCTCTATATCCCTAAATGCCACTGGCTGATTTTAGGTCCCAGGATCCTGTCTGATGTCTGGGCCTCCAGCCTCAGGCTCCTCTGCCATATTTTTCACTGTGACATCAAAGCGACTCATGTAGAGCACGTCATCAAGCGGATGTTTCTTGCCTAAAATATTTCCCCTGTTTTTCCACATCTTCATAATTATGGTCCTTCATGGTTGGGCCCTACCCAGCTCTCCAGACCTCCTGCACATCCGATGACCTTTCAGACAGGTTGCAATTACTCAAATATGTTTGCTCTCTCATCTTTCTGTGTTTGCACCTGGAAAGCTCTACCCCATTTCTTTGCCTACGTCTCTCTTACTTGGATTTGGAGAACTGTCTTAGAAATTCATCCATTTGTTTATTTAAGTATTCATTGTTTTACTTGAGAAATATTTGTGGCGTGCCTGTGATAGGCCAAGCGCGACTATGTTCGAGTCTGGCGATATAGTGGTGGACGGGAGTAGACATCCTTGACTCTTGGGGGGCTTAGTGCTATGGGGAGTGGTAACAAATAGTAGTCTCCTATTAAAAGCAGCACAAATACATCTGTGAAAAAGAAATGCTCAAATCAGGTGCAATTATGATAGAAGTTGCAAAAAAATGTGTGAGGTTAGAGCATAGAAGGAGGTGAATATAACCCTGTGAAATTTCAGCAGAGTGTGTACTTCAGGGAAGATTGGATTAACTGAGAAAGGGACGTGAAGAGTGGGATGCTGGGAGGTAGAAGAGGTTCATTTCGGTTTGTTTTTTCTGGAAAAGAGAGGCGCACAAGGAAAGGTTCCGTGGCAGTAGCAAGCCTGACGTTTCAGCTGCTGAGAGAAGGAGCAGAGTGGTGCAGAGTGGGCTGGGAGAGGTAAGAAGAGGCCTGGCCAAGAAGGGCCCTGTAGGTCAGATGAAATTTCAGTCTGTACCTACGAGCAGTGGGAGCTTCTGAAGTGTTCAGTTCAAGAGAAAGAGAATAGAGAAGGACGATCGATAATTCAAGTTATTTTTAAAAAGATGTCTCAGATGTAGTGCAGAGAACAGGTGTGAGGGGAGCAAAAATGGAGGATCTTCTGAGTTCCAGGGAGAGGCACTTGGGAGTGAAAGTGGATGGAAGTGGGACCACCGCTCCTGGGAAGGTTTCTTGCTTTCCTAACCCTCACCCCTTTCCACCTTCAAGGCTGGGTTAGAACTTCTTCCCGTGTTTCTATGGAGCCCTGGGTTTATTTCAGTTAATCTGCACAGTGACCTTGTTTGATAAGCATTGCTTTGTCCTCATTTGGTGAACAAGGAAGTTTGAGGGTTGGAAAGATGCAGGAACTTGCCTAAGTTCCCAGACGCTGCAGTGGACAGTGGAGCCAGGGTGGATGAGCGCCGGAGACAAGGTGTGAGAAGGCACTGGGGAACGCTCCGTGTATGCATGGGAGACGGCACAAAGTTCAAGTTGACATAGGAAGGCAGGTTGAGGCCAAAACGCAGCACGGAATTAGCATCATAGAATAATGCTTTTAACAGCAGAGTTCAGAAGTGGTCATGTTCTTTGTGCTTTTTGATGTCAAGGCATAACCCTAACCCAGATAATCTGCCCCTCCGTGGCCCTTCCCTGCACCCCTACCGCGCCCTTCCCTTCCCTGTAATCCTCGCAGGAGCCGGACTCCGTATCTCCACTTCTGTTCTCCTCCACTTCTTAGAAAGTTGCCAGGATCCACTTCTGGTTCACCCTGCACTTCCAGGCAATGGATAAGTCCTGGTGATCTCAACTCCATGTGGGGTCTTCAGTCCGTGCCCTCTTCTCTGGCCATCGTGCTGCTTCGCTAGCACAGACATCCAGGCATTAGGCTGTCTTTTCTTGGCTGTGGCACCAGCAGCCTAAATAGCTGCTTGTCTTGCCCTCTTTCCCCCTCAAGTCCAGCCTCCTCTCTGCTTGTCACATGTTGTGATAAAAGAATCCTATGATTTCTGCTTATCTTCCTTCACCCCCGCCCCCCCCCCACCATCCCAGTCTCGCTCTGTTAGTCTCACAACCTTTCTTTCAGATTCCATACCTCTTTTTTTGCCCTCAGGGCGTTTCCTCTTCCTTAAACACCCTACCCCTCTCTACTCATGCCAAGATTCCCCCACACCTCTTCTTTCCACCTCTTCCTCCTCTTCTCAGCTCAGACGTCACCTCCTCCTGGCAGCGTCGCAGAAACAGGTGACTCCTCTCCAGTTGTGTGGCTTCCTCTTTTGCTCCCACTGCATCTTTGGTGTCTGTTTATTCTTAATATTTACCCTTCCTTTTACATGATATGGCTACCTCTCTCCCCACTAGACTCGAGGCAGCTTCCAGGTTGAGACTGCATCGTATCCGCTGGCTAGCCTCATGCTGACACAGAAAACCCCATGCATGCAAACGTCCACATCTTGGTCTCTGCACCAGGGTCTCCCCAGTTCATTCGGAAGCTTTTCCTACACCGACTGCCTTCCGCCCCAAAGTCCTTCCTCCCACTAACAATGAGCCTGCGTGTGGGTGCGTGCGTGCGTGTGTGTGTGTGTGTGTGTGTGTGTCTGTTGTTTAAGACACAGACTATATGTCTTAAACAACTGAAGATATTTTTCATAATGTGAAGGTTCCTAACATCAAGGTCTGGGGATTGGTGGCTCCTGCGGAGGCTTCAGACAGGGCAGCCTTTCCACTTTCCCCTTTCCTCTGCACGTATCTCTACCTCATCTCCTCTTCTTAGGACACCAGTCAGATTGAATTAGGACCTACTTTCATGACCTCATTTTAACTTAATTACCTCTTTAAGGATGCTATCTCCAAACACAGTCATATTCTAAAGCACTAAGAGTTAAGACTTCAGCATAAAGGGGGGGCATAATTCAGCATGCCTGAATTATTATTCCTTATTCCCTTATTCCTTTATTATGTTTCCCTGATAGCCAGGCGTCACTCCTGCTGTTGACACACACTGTCATGGTCAATACAGGTTTACTTTGGAGCTCTTCCTCTGAGATCCTTTAGGGCATGAGGTTGACCTCCAGGGACATATGGGGACTGTGGAGAATTATTTCTTCTCCTATGTGAAGTTTTCTCACATTTTGTTTGAATAGGTGACATTTTATTTTCATTTCCGTTCCCATCTCTTCTGAACTCTTAGAGAACTTGGAGTTCTTATCATACAAGCAGATGGACTGTTTCATGGTGTGACTGTCATGTCTTGGTTTTGACATTCCAGAGAGGTGTAGAAACAGTTGTTGACTGAGCGCTTTCAGAGATATTGCTTTGTTGGATCTTCGAAGAAGGAATGAAAAAAGCAAATTATATCCTATACGCTCCCTACTACGGATGAAATGGAGCTCCACAAAGGTCACATATCAAGTACGTGTCAAAGCCAGTTGTCAATTCAGGTCTTCAGGCTGAAAGCCGATGTGCTTTCCACTCAATCTCTTGTTTACAAGTTATTCAGAAACAGTCGTAACCATATTTTACTTTTATAAACCTATTCTTATTTTATTAACTCATAATTGATTATTTTAAAAAATATTTAAAATACTTGTTTGTTTTAGGTACTTTAATGTATAAGTTTTATTTTAAATGAATTTGAAATTTATATTTAAAATTATGATTTAAGACATGTGTGCGACATGTTTAAAATTTTAAAATAAACATATCTATTGAAACTTAGCTAATAAATTTCTAAATACTGTATTCCGTACCTTTTATAATTTTTGTTGTTATTATAATTTTTATTTAAATACTTTTATAAACTTCTGTTACTTATCTTACAAATATGTTTATACAAAAATGTTTATAAACTTAGTGCAGAGCCAGGTTACAGCACTTACAGAATAATTTGCTGATTGGCAGCAAGGGGAGAAAAGTATTTATTAAATTATAATAGAGATTCATGGATGCCTGCTCTTTTAAGAGGACATCCAGGAAGAATAATAATGAAACACTTTTTATTAAAGTGAAACTTATTATGTAAGTTTCCTAGCTGAGCTGAATTTCAATGTAAATCCTCCCAATAAGCCTATGATATTAGAATCATCCCATTTTACATTTCAAAATGAGGCTTTTCAAGGTTCATTCAAGTCCTCAAGGTCTCAGACCTAGTGAGTTATGACACTGCTGTGTTTCTGACCCCATGTTCATTGTTTCACTGTGACACAACTGAAGAAATTACAGGCTCGAGATATACTCAGCAATTACTCATTGAAGCCAGGAACATCTTGGGAACTTGGATTTGAATGCATGAAGCCCATGAAAGGAACATAGGTCATCTCACAAGGAATTACCTAACTTCTGTGGCCCTTATGTCTTCGTCTGTAAATATGAAATTATTTATGGCATTTTGCTCAGGAATTTGCTGTTAAGAAAAAAAATGTTGGGGTATGTATATGTATGTATATACCTCTGTGCATTTCTATATACATATGTGTATGCATTTTATTTACATTCTATATACATATAACAGATAGCTGCATAAACCAGTCTACTCCTTTTGAAAAGCAATAAGTTAGTAAATAAAGAGAACCATAGAAATGTCCATATCTTTAGTCTAAGAATTCTATTTCTGCAAGTCTATTCTAAACCAGGGGTATCCCAACTTTTGGCTTCCCTGTGTCACATTGGAAGAAGAGTTGTCATGGGCCACAAATTAAATACATAAACATTAACAAAAGCTGATGAGCAGCCAAAAAAAAGGTCCTTGCCTAATTTTTGTGACATCTGCCACCACAGATAAGCAAAAAAGTCTTCACATAATCACATGTGGCTCATGGAAAAGCTAAAGAAATGATTGGAAAGACAAAAAATAATAACTTAATTACAGAGGAAAATGTAATTATGAAATATTATAAATGTGTAGTTACTAAAATTAAATACTCAAATGTATACTAAATATTATAAATCTAGAAACTGTGTCCCAACACAGAGATACTCAGCAGGTACTGGGTGTGATACTAAGGGTGTGTCCAGCTAAATAGACACGCCCATGGATAAAGGCAGGCAGAAAACTCGGATATGAGTTTGTTGCAGGGAATGTGCCTCCTTCTTTCAGAAGTCCAGTTACCCAGCAATGTTTCCACAGTACTGGTTTTCACGTTCTTTGTAATGGTAGCTTGTGGTACGTACAGGTAGTACTGAAGATGCATACAACTTGGGGAAGGAAAGTGAACACCCCAGGGACATTTTAAAGCTCATCATGTAAAATATCCAGGAAATGGACAGCTTAAATGCAAAAATTTAGCCGAGCATTTGAGCAATGGGTCCTGCCTGGAAACCTTAAACCCCAGAATGCTGATGAGTTTGACCTCCCCTGCGACCCCCTCTCCACTCACAGGGCTGTGATAATAGCCCAGAAGGAAGAGGAAAAATGTAGCAGTACGCACAGTTTACTCAAGTTCACCCCAAACTGTATTTGAGGGTAGAAATAGGGAGGAAGTCTGGTCAAGCCTGAGTGAGTCAACATTTAACCGTCCTCCACCCAGGCCTCCTCCCTTCCCAAGGCCACCTCTCCTCTGTCTGTGTGCTGACCCTTCCGAGGAAGGAGCCCCAGCTGGGTGGGTGGGGGAGGCCCGATCCCGCCTGTTCTGCACAGCCAGGCCGGTGTGGGGGGGGGGGGCAGGGAGAGCAGCGGCCCAGACAGTGCTGACTGTCTACATCACGCCCCGTTTCAGGAACTTTCTCCTTTCTCTGCCTCCTTGTGTTTGCAAGGTCCCACTTCCTCCAGAATCCTGCATCCCAGAAACAGCCCATGGCTTTCTGAGCAGGGTAAGGAACAACCAGAGTGCTTTGTTAACAGTTGTTTGGAAGTACTCTGCAGAAGCACAGGGCAGTTATTTTTTGCTCCTGATAAATAGGGGGACGGGGAGGGGTTGGAGGAAGAATGGCGATCCATCCCAAAGGCAGGATCTGTTTCCACCTCAAGACACAATTCTAACCTTGAGGTGTGGGAAGGAGGGGCGGGCAGTGGATGGACGTGAACATCCACATCTTCTGTGGAGTGTAAAATCCAGATTTCCAAAGGAGGATGCCTTCTTTCCCTTAGAGATCTGAGGATCTCGTGAGCTGCCCAGAGACACAGCCTTGAGCAGACGCCCCTTGGACCGATCCCACTGCCCAGTCAACCAGCTGGGCCTGCCAGCTGACCCTTATGCCTTTACTCCTCAAAAGTCTAGATTATCTCTTTCCTTTTGCACCAGGAGTTGCTCTTACATTTCAGGCACCAGGATAAGCACTGAAGGTTGTAATTATAGTTCAAGGCCTTAACAAAGTCTTTGGTCTCCTTTCAGGAATCCAATCTTAGCAAGTGTTGTACCTTTCACGTGGAGACCTCTGAGAAGCTCTGTAGCTTTCTCAAGTGCTCTGAAGTTATCCTGAGAAGAGGGAAATGGGCAATCAATAACCGCCCTTGTTTTGCAGAGATCTGGAGAAGATGGCTGATTTATCTGAGGCTTGGACCATGTTTCTCTAATTCTTGGCTACTTTTCTTTATTCTAAGTCTATTCTCAGCACCTACACGCTCGCATGCAGCCAGTGAGGGAAAGGAAAAGGGAAATTCCGTCTCATAACAACTGTGTGCCCATCACCTGCTCTTTGTTTCACATATGAACCCCTTAGCTTAGAAATTCCCTTTTTATGTGTGGCCCAGAGTCATAGTTTCCTACCAAAACAAATAATTTATAAGGAAGAAATCTATATGTTTTTCACCTGCTGGGTTGTTTTAGTCTTAAGTCTACCCCGTGCAAGGGTATCAAGGGAATGTTTGGCCTAAAGAAAACCAGGCTGCATAACACCCTAAGAAAGCCAGTTAAACGTTGCCATGGTAACTGGGCTGAGAGCGAGGGCAGAGTTCCTCAGATTCATCTACTGCTTCTGCAGCTTGACTTCCTAGAAACGGAATCGTGTTTCCCAATCATCAACACTGAAACTGTTATTTTCATTAAAAAAAATAGTTGCAGTTTCAAGTTGATGTATTTGGGCCTTTTCCCTGGTGCCATTCAATGTCTTTTTATCTCTGGAAGGTGGGAGTTGCTAATGGGATCCTGAGGAACTTTCATTCTTGCATTCACTAATATGGTTGGGACCCGGGCCAGTGGGGTTTGATAGGAATTATACTTTGATGGCTGGGATATGACCTGTGCAGTGAGTTGCTGGTTTCACTTTAACTCCCAGTGGACAGGAATCCACGTCTCTCAGAACCCAACTGTAACCCCTGTTTTCAGACCCTGGGAAGAAGTTAGAAATCTGAATGGCTTCTCCTGAGGGGCGACTATAGGACCGCTGCCCCAGGAATTACGCTTTGCCTTTCTAACCCATAGATACCACTGCAGTTCGTCTCAAGACCCCCTGCAAGATGTGTGTAAATAACACAAACCACATCTGCAGACAGGGCCACCTTGGTTGAGAAGTACAAGTGATGTGCCTGGGGATAAGGTAATTAGTAACAGCAAAGGTAGAGCTGCCCAGGGTCATACTCCACTCCTCGGTTGACCCTGAAAATCTTCTCACTCAAGAAACATAGCCAATTAATGGACAACAGGAGGTGGGGATGGGTCGAGACTTGCTGAATCATTTTTAAAGCTCATTTTCATTTTATGGGATTTAATGGTACCTAAGGTTAAAGCTTTTTTGCAGTAAGCCTGTTGAAGTCTCATTTGAATAAGATTGAAAAGAGAGGGCACAAAACGTGTAGTGAGAATTTGAGCTGGGGGGCGAAGAGAGGTGGATTTAGTGGGGAGTATTGGAAATTAGTAAAAATATAAAGGAAACAAGTTGAACTCACAAAAGGAAAATTTACTCTAACTGGAAAAAAAAAAAAGAGCCCCTACATTATATAGGACAATAACTAAGACGTGAGTCCTGTTCTCCGTAGCTCTCATTGCTAGCAGATTGCCACAAGTACTCAGTTTTAGTTTGTTTTCTGCTACTATAGCACAATTTCACTGACCGGGTAATTTATAAACATAAGAGATTTATTTGGCTCATAGTTCTAGAGATTGGGAGGTCCAACAGCATAGAATTGGCACCTTGCTTGGGTCACCCCTTGGCAAAAGGTTACGGGGTAACCAAGTACAGGAGACAGCAGAATGGAGGCTGCATGTATCTTTGTATCCAGAGTCTACACCCCTGGAACTAACCCACTGCCCACGATAACAGTGTTAATCCACTCGTTTGAATGGATCTCTCATGGGACAATTACTTCTTAAAAGCTCCACCTCTTTTTTATTTTTTTTATTTTTTATTTTTTTAGAGACAGAGTCTCACTTTATCGCCCTGGGTAGAGTGCCGTGGCGTCACACTGCTCACAGCAACCTCCAGCTCTTGGGCTTAAGCGATTCTTTTGCCTTAGCCTCCCTAGTAGCTGGGACTACAGGCGCCCGCCACGGCGCCCGGATATATACTCTACTCTTAATAGATTTGACATGTACTCTTGCAATATACACCGTAGGTGTGGTCCCACCGATTACCCTCCCTCCATCCAACCTCCCCCTTCCCTCCTTCATCCTGGGCTATAGGTGTGTTTTATCTTTTTTATAAATTTCTTTTATAAATGACTCAGGCTATTATGAACTCTAAATGTCAATATTTTAATATTTCAACCTAAAATCAATTGCTATGAAGTTTGTGGAATATTGCACAACTTAGAAGAGCTAATCACTTTAGAAGAGCTAATACAGTAGGAGGCAGATATGAAGTGGAACATGGAATTCAGAATTTACATTATAACAGAAAAGGAGACAGTAACATGACAAGGAAATTACCAAAAGTATAGGAGATTTTCCGGGTGAAAATATATTTCCAGACCAATGTTAAAAGAATGATAGTTTAGATCCTTCTCTGCTCCAAGAAGATAAATCTCCCTCCCACTTGAAATGCATTCCACCTTTCCTATAATTACTTCCTTCCCCAGAATTGCAATTATACAATTCTTTTAATCTTTTACTTTTCAAAAATAATGGAAATTTAAATTGGGAGTTAAGTTGCATTTAGTTTCCAGTTTAGCATTTTAATCTTTGAAAATAGCCTAGCCACAGGCAAGGTATAGCTGAAAGCTTCAATGACAGCAAATCAAAAAGGGGAACCCTGTCAGCTTTGAAATATAAACTGTTGGTTTGGCTTCCAGCAAAGCATTGTCCATTAAACTCTTTCTCTTGTTCCTTTTTCCCTCTAGCTTTCTTCAACTGTCAGAGTGCTGAAAAGATAATAATTCTACTGGCGGAAATGTATTTCACATTACTTCTATTAAATCAAATGAAAAGCCTTAAGCCTATATTATCATAGAAGCTACTCCTTATTTAACAAGAGATCTTATTTGATGGGTAATTTTCTATATATTTCTTGCATTATATATCTACACCTGTATTAATGTATAGAGATAATTGAAAGCTTCATATGTATAATAAAAGTCTAACATTTTCTCAAGCCATATTGCCATGGACAGGGTTATTTGGATGATGCATCATTAACAAACTTCAAAAGGAGAGGTGAAAAGGATCCTATGGTTCTGGTAAGACTCTACAGCCCCACACACAAGTCCTTTGAAGAATGTATATGTGCATAAACAAGGCCTATGGCATTGACCATAATCCCAAGTTTACATCGAATATATGTATGTGTGGGTGTATATATACGTATATGTCTATACGGTAGAACCTATAGTTGAGCACCTCCCTACCTTGACCACCTTCTAAAGCTGACCTACTTTTCACAGACCGGACACACATTACATGTTCATATCAGTATAGTAGGCCTAGTTCCTTATGTTGACCACCTCCTTATGTCGACCTGTTTGCTACAGTCCCTTCATTGGTCGACTTACAAAGGTTCTATTGTGTATGCAAATCATACTAATAAGATATTCAGTATCTCAACACCTGGCACAGTGCATAGCACATGATATGTCCTTAATATTAAGCCCATAAAGAAGTAAATAAACAAGTATTCCATTCATTTTACTTGAATTTGAGCAGTATTTGGTTATAATATCTGACAAGTTAGTCATAGTTAATATTTTAAAATATTTTAATAGGCAGTTTTGCCCTGTACATTGCCTTTTGCTATTCTCTGTAGGGTGTAATTTATCCAATCTTTTGTATAGCTTCTTTTATTTATTTCAATGAATTTAGGGGATACAAGCATTTTTTGTTACATGGATGAATTTTATCATGCTGAAGTCAGGGTTTTTGATGGACTCACAACCAGAATACTGTACAATGTACTTACTTTGTATAGTTTTCCTCTCAATTGTACAAATCTAATCAGGGGAAGGAAGGCGAGTTAACACTACTCTTATTGTAAACATTCTTATTTCTTTGAATCTTCACAGGGATACTAGCACAGAGGATTTTTTTGCAGAAAAAAAAATCAGAGAGTAAAGTCTCTCAACATGTTGCTTAAAATGTAAAGCCTCAAATTTGAGTACAAGTCTGTGTAGTTTCAAACATAAATCTCTTTCTCAAACCACACCATCTTTAAGGACTGTACGTTCCTATTTTTCATAAACCCTGTCAACTTATTCATAATGCTATCAGAAGCTTGGATGGTCAATTAATGCCAACTGTGTACAAATGAACTCTTTAAAATTTGGGTGGTGTTGAACTTCTCCAGGGGGATATTTCTGTTTACTCAAAGTATTTCCGAGTAAACAGAAATATCCAAAGATACTCTGAAGAAAATGAAGTAGTACACTTTAATCAGCTGGATAAATGTTTGGACAAAAGATGAAATTTGTTAAATAAAGGAAATTCTGTATTCTTTTGATCTAGTCATTTAAGTGGAACAATTACCATAAACTAATTCTAGAAATTATAATATTTTCTTTAATTAATTCTAGTATTGGTTATTACTGTCCTTTGATCTATTAGCCCAGATACATGTACACGCACACACAAATATATTCTCTTACTGACAAGATGGATGTGACACTAATTTATCTATACATCAGGATAATTTAAGTTTCTGCATTTAACTAGTTTACCTCTGATATTTGCAAACTAAGAGCTTCATTTATGTAATATACATCCATGATGTTGAGTGTACAAACTACAAATATGTAAATATTCCTTTAGTAAGTGTATATGGTTTTATCAAAATCATTATTTAAATACTGTTATTCATTTTTATTATTTTTTTTTAAGACAGAGTCTCACCATATTGTTCAGGATGGAGTGTAGTAACATCATCATAGCTCATTGTAACCTCTAAATTCTGGGCTCAAATGATCCTCCTGCTTTAGCCTCTCAAGTAGCTGGGACTATAGCCAACCAAGTGGAAGCATGTATTATCAGGTGATTCTGATATACCAGTTTACATATCTTGTCCTAGGCAATGACTCTAAACCCGACTAATTTTTTTATTGTTTTGTGTAGAGATGATGTCTTGCTATGTTACACTGCCTCTGCTTTCCAAAGTGTTGGGATTATAAGCATGAGTCACTACACCAGGCCTACTATTATCTTTTAAGTAGAAGGCAGACTGTTGGAATTTTTTAGGAGCTACTAACAAATATCTATAGAGATACTGATTGGGGTCTCTGGGATTTCTTGCTTATAGAATGTCTAAGAATTTTGAAAACTTTTTGGCCTCTTATAGATTTTTTAATTTACATTTAAAATTTATTTTTCATTTTCAGTTAAATAATTACAAGTGATATAATTTGAGGCATATTCATTGCAAATATAGATATTTAAAAAGATACATGTTTTTGTTTAGAAATTTTATTGATCACCTATCATACTTTCCTGGAGCAATATGTATATATAATGAATACATTTTCTCTGTCAGTATAATACCTAAGTGTAAAAATAAATCATTAGTATTATTAATAATGTATAATGGAGCAAAACAATATGTGTATATTATAAAATGTGATAAACGAAAATACAAATTTTTTGAAAATGTATCTCTTAATAAGATGGTTAGGGGTTTACCAATTAATTTATGTACCTATAGAAGAATTTAAATTATTTCTAGAATTGGAAAGGTTTCAGTATCAATTCTCTTATTTTTTGTTTATATTTTGTGTTGATATAAGTAAAAATAACTCTTATTCAAAATGTAAAGGAAATGGAAGAAATTTTCTTATAGTAATATAGCTTAATTCATTAAGCCACTCCCAATGCATATGCTAAAAATACCTGGTAATCTTTCATCAAAATTCATTTTTCTTGACCCGTCAGCTGACAAGTTATCATGACTTTCTTATAGGTTTGGGTAAAAGCCTGAAGCTAGTAACCAACCTCCTTGCAAAAAGCTGTATTGCCCAGTCCTGAAAGTCATTTATATTTCTTTTGTTTAAAATCCTAGTAAGATTAGAGGTAGAAGAAAAATAAACTTTTCTTTCCTTTAAGTGGGGGAAGTGATTCAGAAAGGGAAGGAGAGAAATGAGAAACAGCCTGAGATCTTGTCTACAGGCTTAGGTAGTTTTAAAGGAATTTTAGGAATCCCAGACAATTGAGTTTTGGTAAACAGTACCAAAAAAGTTAAAGATCTAGAAATACATTCCTTTAAAACTACCTACGCCTACACCTTGGAATGTTTTCATGTACCCTGGCTTATTCCATTGTGAGGTCAGCTGTTTTTAGAAATTCAGAGGCATTGCCTAGGACAAGATATGGTAAAGTGGTATATCAGAATCACCTGATAACGCGTGCGTCCACTTAGTTGTATGTCTCAGCTAAATAATCATGGGTTAAGCCAGGAAAAGTCAGAGTTCTTGGAGAAATAGCCTTATTAGTATTTGTGCCTAAATATAATTCTGAACTCCCTCTTTCCTCTCCTCTGGCCTTTGAATTCATTTATTTCAGCAGTAAAGGATGTCAGTGGCATGAGGCCTTCCCACATAGTGGAGAGTCATTGACTAGGGAAGCCAAACAATGATTTAGTCACCCTTGCCAATAACAATCTCATTAGCCTTAGGCAAGTTTCTCAACCTTCATGACTCTCCGTTTCTTCTCAGTGGTTCCCAGACTAGCTACACTGTAGACTCACACAAAGATCTTTAGAGAAATATTGATGTCCAGTTTTTACCCCTCAGAATATGGATCTGATTCTCTCCCTCATTCTAATGTGAAGGCAAATGTGAAAAACTCAAGAGTTAGAATCATCATCCATATAGTCTTTTGACAAATTTATAATGGATTGTTGGAAATTTTGTGTTAAAATGTTGGTCCTTGGATAAGATAAATGGGATAATTTTATCCCTCTTAAAAATCATTTATACAAAATGATGCAAAGTCGAGAAGGCCATTGAGTCTATAAAAGCTTTTTTTAAAAAACCGAATGCGAATAGTACAGAGACATCTAAAAATGTATCAAAGAAAGAAATCTAATAATGTATTGCACAGAGAAACACAAACAATTTTATCATGTTGTATCATGATTTTAATTTCAAATGTTATACAGCAGAATGCACCCTTTCATTCTGAAATTCACAATGGCAGGAGGGTTACATAGTTCTCCTTTTTTTCTGCCCTTGAGAAATCTTGAAAATTAGTAATAAACAATTTTACTCAGGGTACAGACCAACATCTATTTCTTCCTTGTTACCCGTGAAAAATCTCAGAAGGAAAGTAAATCACCCATTTAAATGAGCAAGATCTGAAATAATGGAGCTAAACTCAAAAAGAAAATTTCCCCTTGAGGTGAAGAATTTTTTTTAATGAAAAGTAAAATCCGACATACCATACTGTTTTTGTTGTTATCACTGCTTTCTTGCATTACCCTGGCACACATAACGAAAATATGAGTGGATTGTATATCTTACTCTATCCTCTTCAGTCTGTCTTTCCTTAATGTGTTACTCACTTTAGCTCCATTTTCTTAGGCAATTTAACACACTATTATGCTTTATATATTTCACCTGATGCGAAATGGACTGATTCCATATTTTTCAGTCCATCTTTTAATTTGTAAGCAAAGATTAAAAATTAACTTTAAACATAAAGCTAAAAAAATCTTAGAAGGTCTGTCTGCGGAAAGTTAATTTTTATTTTTATTAAATATAATAAAATACCCTGATGAGGAGTAATCAACTATTTTTATTCGAGTGTTTCCACTTGATTTGATCCTTTCATTGTAAATTCCTTTAGAGTGATGGATGATACATAAATGTCTACAGCTTGAGATACGTGCATTGGGGATATTTCATTGAATGCTGGATTGCTGTTTTCCTGAAGTTTGATTTATTTCTGTGAGTTATTAGTTTGATATTGTAAAGTAACTCTAATTTGAATATCTAATATCTTTGCTTTAGAAATAAATAAAGTGTTTGGAAAGGGACCTTTTGTAAATGTTGAGTGGAGCAATTTCTGGGAAGGGAGGAGAACAGAGAAAATCATTGTATGGAAACAAAGCAAACACACAAAACTTGTTACATGAAGGAATATATCAGTATATGTGGTTCTCAGAATGATCCTTTCCTTTTTTAGCAATGAATACCTAAAGAGAACTAGACATTACTATGAAATTCTTTTGCAAAAATAGAAGGTTATTCAAAAGCACAGAGGTTCAAGTTATAGTTTCAACTGATCAAAGCATAAGAGACCATTCACAGGAAGAAAAATAATCAGAAGCAATTTTGTAAAACTATGTCACAAATCAATATTTTTCACACTTTAAAAATCATCCCCTTGTTTTTCAGCCTCCACACTTTGAAGAAAGGGAATATATATGTTTTTTTTGGGGGGGGTGGGATATATATGTTTTTATCTTTTCTTTTTCTAAAATAAATTATTTCTGATTTATCATCTTTTACAGAAAGGTCCACTGCAAATGTCAATTTTTATAATTGACCAGACAATACTTGTGGGAAAAATGAAGAGACAAGAGTTAAAATATCTCTCATAGTCATTTTCTATACTTATATCATAGGAAAGTATTATATATTTTTTTTATTTATTTTTTTATTATTCTCTTCTATTTTTTATTTGAATATTTACTGGAGTAATAGATATTCCTGACAACTAATCAAATTTGTACAGAAAAACTCATGATGAAAAAGTCATAGTTTATAGTTTTCATCCTCTTTCACCTTTAAAACATGAAAAGCTCTCAAATTTTTAGATACTGGAACTAATTCTTGAAATATCAATTGTATAAAATATGTACTGCTTCCCCCTGTGAAAAATAAGGGTTTAGTTCACTTGTACTACATTCTTCTTATTTTTACTTCCATACTACATTACATATGTATAGGTATAGTATACCCCATGAAAGTATTATATTTTTTATAATTTATTTCTTAAAGGCTTTCCCAACTACCCCCATATCCTCCCCCCACACATAGAAGTTTGAATCATAGCTGACACAGCTAGAAAAACTGTGAAAAGCTGTACACAAGTTGGTTTTAAAGATACTTTTGTATATAAAAAAGTTATTCCAGGACAGTGCCTGTAGCTCAGTGGGTAGGGAGTTGGCCACATACACCAAAGCTGGCGAGTTCGAACACAGCCTGGGCCTTCTAAAACAATAATGAAAAACTGCAACAACAACAACAAAAGTAGCCAGGCATTGTGGCAGGAGCCTGTAGTCCCAGCTACTTGAGAGGCTGAGTCAAGAGACTTGCTTAAGCCCAAGAGTTCGAGGTTGCTGTGAGCTGTGATGCCACAGCACTCTACCAAGGGTGACATAGTGAGACTCTGTCTCAAAAAAAAAAAAAAAATTATTCCAGAATACTGTTCTTGGAAGGGCCATAAATGTATCCAAGTAAGTTTCATCTGTGATAACAGAAGTATGACGCTGATGGGGAAATTTAATCACAATATGCTATTAAAGAATTAAAGAGCCAATTAGTATAAAACCTCTAAGAAACAAAGAAATCTTATTTACACACAGTGAGAGGCAACTGAAAAGTTTTAAACCCCAAAGTAAAATTTGAAGAAGTTTAGAACAAGATATTTTTTCTTTTTTGAACTTTCAATCAAGAACAATAAAGTTCCTGCAAAAAAGGTGTATATGCCATAAACTGGGTGCATCAACAAAGTAGTTAACTCTAAATTTGCTATCAAATCTAAACACTTTTTAGTAGTGTTCCACAGTATTTGTAACCATTGAAAATATGTTATTTCTTAGATAATTGCAACATCAAAAAAGGCCACAGATTAAAATTACATGCCTGTCTGGTAGTAACACAGTAAACTTTTTAACTTAGTGTCAAATGGCTGACGCCATCAAAACGAACATAAAGTAAATCAAAAATAGGCATAATAATAAAGAAAATAGAGTAAACAGAGAAAAATAGGCATAATATCTGTATTACTTAAATGTGTGTAGCTATTATCAGTAGAGATTAATATTATTTATTATGTTTACAGGCCATTTATTTGACCTTTATTGTGAAATGCCATTTCATATCCTCTTTATAGATTTGTATTATTAACCTCCAATGGTCATATATATTGGAAATACTTTCTCTAAGTCCATCACTTATTTTTCAACTTGGTATATGGTTTCTTTTGCTGTATGTAAGCTTTAAACCATCAGTTGTCTGCCAATTTCATGTTTTATGTCTTTCCAGGTTTCTTGCCTTACTAAAATTCTCTCTCCCCTCATGAGCTGATAATGTCATACCTCTTATCATTTATATGAATTTATCTTTCTAGATAGTTCCTAAAGCTACTAGGAATTTATTTTTGTGTATGCTTAAAGGTACAAGTGCATGAATAGTTGCAAGATACCATTTAGTAGATGAAATAGGCTATTCATGTAGAACTGATAATACGCATCATCAGATAAAATGCAGAGCATCATCTTAGCTGATATGCTCCCTATCTTACTTGCACATTTCCCTAGACACTCAGTTTTAATCCACTCAGACATTTCTCTAGCCCTGTGCTAGTATAATATGGTTTTCATTACAATCACTTCAAAGTAAGGTCAAAAGCTGGAAGAGCAAGCATCGCCATTAATATGCTTTTCATCCATAAAGTTCTTAGCAATTTATAAATACACACATGTGCACAATTTCCTTCTATATAAACTTGAAGCCATATCATTTATTGTGTACTTCTGAATTATATTAATCCCCCAAACATCAAAAGCATACTGATTAAGATTATATGAAATTCAAATACAAAATACAAAAGGTTCTCTATATGTTGGCCACCTCTGTGTCCAAGTTTGTAATGAGCATTTTGTAAATAAAGGTATATTTAGCTACTAGTTCCTATTGTCCCTATGTACCACGATCGTATGGGTGACCTTTGGGGCATCCTTTATGCATAAATAGGGAGAGAAGTAAGGGAATCATGTGGACTCTGATTGCTTAATAACCAAGTCGATGATAAGATGCTGGTGTAGAATAAATGTGGGCTGGGGCAGAAGAAAACATTTCAGTGAAAAGTCGAAGCTGCATATATGGCAACCAAGGAAGGGTGTCATGTACTCAAGAGGATGTACAGGTTTGGAAGAGAGAAAACCTGGGCTGGAGAGATATACTGAAGAGTTATCAAACTAAAGACGGTAGTTAAGTCCATGCAGACTGATACCATCACATAGGAGAGAATATAACCCCAGAAAGAGGTCCAAAATCACTGAAGGATGAACTAGGTGCTGGCGTGGGTGCAGAGCTTCCCAAGCAGAGTACCTCAAAGGTGATCACAGTGATTTTCAGCAATGAAGTATGTGGCACTTTTTCTAGGATGAGTTGCCAAACTTAATTGTCCAACCTCTTATGTCACAGAGTACTACTTACCCATAAAAAGGAATGAAATAATGGCATGGGTAGAACTAGGATGGAACTGGAGAAGACTATCCTAAGTGAAGCAACTCAGGAATGGAAGAAAAAAAACAAACACCATATGTTCTCACTAACATGTGGGAGCCATGCAGTGGGTATAAAGCATGTTCGAAACTAAGAAGGGGGAAGGGCAGCAAGGAGCTGAGTTTAAAAAACAAAAAACTAACATATTTGGTACAATGTACACTACACGTACTCTGGTGCTGGGCACACTAAGAGCCCTGACTTCATGATGTAATTCATCCATCCAATCAGAACACTTGCACTTCCTAATAGTTTGCAATACAAATTATAAGAAAGGAAAAAAATAGGAATAAAAGAATGTAGGCCCAGATATCCTAACCTGCTGAAGATAAAGTCTCAAACCGTGGTGTATACATCTCTTCATTAGGGTACAAAGGAGAAATAATGCTTCTATTTATATTTTCATTCCTATTGGTTTTTGCATATGTTTTACATGTTTATTTAAATATATGCAAATATAGTTTATAAACAAATGTTCATTTTTGAGAAGGAATATGCTTTCGATTTTGTTTCAAAGGAAAGCCCGATCCAAGTTCGTTTTTATCATTACCATTTTATGCCTATACTCGTGCCACTCTCTTGATGTTTTTAAGTACCTTATGATACCCTAAAGGTATTTGTGGTGGTTTGAATGGTAGCCTCCGAAAAGAAATATCTACGTCCTCACCCGCACAATCTATAAATGTGATTCTTTTTTCCATTTTATATAATTAAAAATTTTTTTCCTATGAATTTTTTTGTCAGATTAATGTAAGGGCACAAATGATTAGGTCACATTATTTGCATCTCCTAGGTAAAGTTCAAGTTGTAGTTCAGCCCTTTCCCCCAGGAGGTATGTCATGTACCTTGACCTTGTGCCCATTAGGTGAGAACTGACCAAACACCTTTCCTCGCCTTCTCTTCCCCTCCCTCCTTCCCCTTCCTTCACTTGAATTTGTGTTTTTCTTTCTGACACAAGAACATGATGGAAATTTGAAGGCCATTGCCTTAGAGACCAATGGTGGAATTAGGAAAAGCAGCTGAGAAGAAGACAGTGAATGAAACAGGAGAAGCTATTGTTTTAAAAAGAAAGGGAATGTTCCTTCGTACCTTCTTTCTACGTAGTTGTGGGGAATATGAACACATAGCCTTGTACAGGTCCGGCTTCAAATGCTAGACCTGCTGGAATGGATTGGGGACCATCTCGGGGAGGATCTACAAGACGAAGCATCTGTAAAGTTGCCAAAGGGTCACTTATTACCCTTCACCTCCTCATTCATTCCTTCAAATCAAGTTCTCTATTAGCCTATGGTCACAGTGTTTATTCTGAATATTTGCCTGTGTCTTTAAAATTTCACATCTACATTTGAAAGGATGCCATGAAATCATTAGGTTCTTTGTCAGATTTAAAATATTACATAACACATTTTGAGATAAAAATGTACATTTCAGGCACAATTCCAGTCCTAAACAATATGAAGTATTGTTAAGTATGGCATTTAGCCATGAACGCTGTCTTTTAGTTCAGGAACATAAAGAAATAATAGGCTTATGACAACTTGGAGATTACTTTTAAAGTTCTATATTATTTCTCCAGATAACAAAGAAATCTCCCTTCACAGTGGTTCTCCCTTTTTGGTGAGCTATATAAAAATAGCCTTGGTCTTGCAGAAAGAAAACCCGGGTCCAAACGTTAGCCCCAATGCTTTCTGAGTTTCTGACTTTCACAAGCCGTTTCACTAAACTAACAGTATAAATGGTAAGTACATAAACAAATGTAAGGTGCTAATATTATATGTTCAAATGCGTATACTATGAAAGAAGAACCGAGTATGCGATATTTAGGTCAGGTTTCAGGTTTTGCAATTATAAAATCCACATGTAATACGCATGTGCTTTTAAGTTGTGTTCATTATTTCTTATACTACGTACATGTTCAATGTTTATTGATCATATTGACAGGAGAAAGGCTTAGAGGAGCCATACACATATTTATGTACTTTCAGAAAAATGAGACAAAAAATAAATAAGACAGATAACTTTGAATTTTAACAAACAAGTTGGAAACTGCCTTCCCATTTGAGTGAAGTGCCAGCAGTTTCTGTATTTATTATCTCTTCATAAGTAAGATGAGCTTAAAGTTTCTCTCCTTTTTAAAAAAGAAACATTTTCCATGTAGAACTCTATGTGCATTTTCTGTTCATGCTTTCATGAGCTTGAGTTTGTGAGAGAATTTAGGTATTTTTGACTTAAGGAATAATTGGTTCTCCTAGACAAGAAGTGAATTGTCGGGTATGAACAACTTGCAAATTTGTGTTTAAACGATTAAACATTTTTATTTCTTTTTGTTAAAATCAATTATTTGTTACTTAATTCCTTAATAGAAAATACTTCATGATTTCCCATAAAAAGTAGCTAGACTTCACATTTTATTTTTAAATTTATGTAGAATAATATTGATTGACAAATACAAATTGTGTGTATTTATCATGTACAACATATTATTTTAAAATATGTATACATTATAGAATGGCTAAAATGAGGTAATTAACATTGCAATACTTTACACATTTACCATTGTTATTTTGTGATAAAAGACTTAAAATCCACTTTCTTAGTAATTTGGAAGAATACAACACATTGTTATCAAATATAGTGACTGTGTTGTACAATGTATCACTTGAACGTATTCATTACTCTTATCTAATTGAAAATGTGTATCCTTTGACCAACACAGCTACTTTATATCTTTTGACTAAACAGTGCTATTTAATTTTAACACGTACTCAACACTAGTATGAAACTGGTAGATTAACAACAACACGCTTACATGAGAGAAAAACTCAAATTTAAGAAGAGGAGGAGGGGAGTTAACGAGTTCCTACCTAGTGGGGATATGGAATAATGTGGAGGTACATGACACAACTACAACTTGGACTTGACTTTACAAATGCAAACAATGTAACTTAATTGTAAGAAGCTTCTTATTAATCTGAAATTTAAAAAAAAGTCAAGACTTTCAATGATACCATGTTCTGAAAGCATGAGACTATATATTCGATATATTTCTGTTAACATATAAAGATTTATGAACATGTGAAATATATCATTTGATGAATAACTTTGAGCTTTTTCAGTAAAATTAAAATGGATAAAAATATTTAGTACATTTTAACTATACACCAAAAATTCATGGAGACTAGTAGGATATTTATAAGGGTAATGGTAGTTATCTTCAGTATTAAAAACAATTATCCAAAAATTGGGAATGGAACCGAAGTATGATTGCATATGTTTCCAAGTAACAGTAGTGTTTTTTAACAACTTCTCCTTACCATGCCTTCCCAACAGTTTCAACATTTCTGGAGAAATGCAACTCGGTTTGAATTAGTATAATATTTATTATCCATATGGGCCCATATATTTTATAACTCTAAAAACTCACACGCTGATTAGTACAAAACGGATTAGTACAAATAACATTTTAATCTAGCATAAATTATAACCCCAAAGGCTTAGAATATTAACCAGTTTTGTATGTTATTTACCAATCTTATTCCAGAATACTTTTTACTAAATTCACTATATCTTTGTTATGTTCTTTTCTGGTATCCTCTTTTGAACTAGTTTTGTCTTCCTACTGGCTCTCATATGATTGTGTTAAGTAAAACCCACCACGTACTCACTATGACTTACATGAAATTATGTTTCTTAGCAAAATTTCACTTTCACAGTATGTGGTGGGATTATGAACTTCCTTCTTTGTACTTCCCTCTATTATCCAAAATTTGCCCAGCGGACCTATATTTATAATCTGAAAAAATAAGCATTTAATTGAAAAAATACATAGTAAATGAAAATGTATTTAGCTTTGTGTTGCCTTATACATGCAAAATCCTAAACATCATAAAGAAGGATCTTAGTGACCGAAGAGGAAAGAGTTTTGCAATTGATAGTGTTTTCTTTTTCTTTTCCATCAGTAGCCAAGGGATAGATAATATGGAAAAAAGTAAACTTTGGAAATATGAAACATGTATATGGCTTGACATGCACTCATTGTGAATGTAATGAGGAGGGCAAGTCAGGACAGTGAGAGTCAGGTTCATTACGCTGCTTTCTATAAATGAAAGAGTAGCAAATATTAGCCAAAATTCAATAACTTTCACGGCCAAGACACATACTATAATTTGAACATTGATTCCCTTTGAGAACCTTTCTCCTTCAGCACCATCAAGACAGATATCAATAATTAGTAGTTCAGCTAGGGGTTGGACAACAAATTTCAACTTGTGTAAACTACTGAGACGCTCCACATTCACTTAAGCATTGACACTTGTGAGTACCCCCTGGTGGCCGAGTCTACTTGTTTCACTTGTTTTCCTCTTTGTAATGAATCAGTTTTCATTGAGCTCTGTGGGGTGCCTAGCCACTGGCAGAAGTGAAGATGTTCAGTCTGATGACTTGCAGTTACGAGCTATGAAATCATTCTAATTCTACACGTTTTATTCCCTGGCAAACTTTGGGAAGGGGGAGGGGTGCCAACAGCTGCACATAAGCTGTACCTACAGTTTCTACCTAAAACACATACTCCCCTATACCTAGTTCATATCTTATACTGTAACCCTTGATGTTGAACTTCTTCTTTTTCAAATGCAAAATTTGCCTGGGAAAGAGGCAGACCCTAGTCTTTTCTCCTCCTTACCCTGGCTTCCTTTTCTCACCAGCTTTTATAATGAGCATTATATTTTTATTCTCCTACAAAATATACCAAAGATTTCTGATTATAAATATCCCTTAGGGTTTTGTTAAATAAGTCTGAATTCCTTTCTAAACTCAGCAAGTCAGAGTCCCCAAAGTGGCACTAACAGAATGCAAGCTCCAAATGTGATTTCAAATTTTCTAGTAGCCACATTTTAAAAAATCACATTAAAAAATTAGGTCATTTTACTTTAATGCATTTATTTAATCTAATATACAAAAAAGTGATCTTTTTACATGCAATAAATGATACAATTGTCTTCCTTTGTCATTCTTACTAAGTCTTCAAAATCTGGCAAGTGCATTATACAACAAACCCATCTCAATTCATGCTAGCCACATCTCAGGAGCTCAGTGTCCTGTGTGGCTACTTTCTACTCAATCAGACATTACATCTCTAAAGAGAGATGTAATACTGGGATTCTTACATTCAGGCAACTTTGGAAAGCACTTCTCTGTTTAGAGGAGACACCAGATTTCACGCCTTGAAAACATACCTCTCTTCCTACCAAAGCCTGCCTTAGTTCAGTGTTGATAGGATACGGATATAACAAGACAAGAACTTTAGGATTCTCACAAATGAGTACAGAGGTGCCCCTTTCTCTGTGGAGGATACGTTGCAAAATGCTCAGGTGATGCCTGCTACCTATGGTAGGAACGAACTGTGTTTTTCCTCTATGTACCTATGAAAAAGCTTAATTATAAATTTGGTATAGTAAGTTTAAAAGAATACCTAATAAAAACTGAGCAATTATAACAACACAGTATATAAGAGAGGTTGTGTGAATGTGGTCTCCTTCACTCTCAAAATATTATTTTACTGTGTTTACCTATTTAGGTATGGTGGTTGACCACAGGTCATTGAAAGTGGGGCAAGAAAATCTGTAGATAAGGAGAGACTACAGTCCTTTAAAGTGAGGCATGTCGCAAGAATTTTTAAAATATTATTCATGGTAAAATACTTTATTTCACTATCACACAGATGTACCACATCATGACAACCATCTGGAGTTTTCCTTTAAGGATGGAATCATTCTATGCAAATTTGAAAACCCCTGGAACCAGGAGACAATAGCCAGAATGCCTCCTGGAAAGTTACTTAACTGTTTCGAGTTTGAATTTAAATAAAATGTAGAATTTTTATGTCACTGGTTTTTTTGAGAAGGATATCAAGAACTGTGTATTCTGTAAGTGAAATATTGATCAAGCTAATGCTGTTAACATGAATGGTTATCTAGGGAAAATCATGCAGGCAACTTTCCAACTTCTACTATAATTCTACTTGATTATCATTCTCT
The DNA here is from genome assembly GCA_963573935.1 of Arctocebus calabarensis. Taxonomy (NCBI): domain Eukaryota; kingdom Metazoa; phylum Chordata; class Mammalia; order Primates; family Lorisidae; genus Arctocebus; species Arctocebus calabarensis. The sequence continues at coordinate 25,175 of CAUYON010019959.1, forward strand.
TTATGGGCTGCCCTACCATCTTACCCTCTGGCATCTTGCCTTGGCCCTCTGATCATGAGTACTGTCAACAATGATACAGACCAAGTCATTCACTTGTCTATTTTTTCAAGAGTTCTGTGCAATGAGAAGATTAGATTTCCAAGTTTCCATCAACTGAAAGGTACCAATCCCTGAGAACTGCTAAATGATTATTATGGTGTTTACACTTATACTTTATGATGGATTATCTTTCTCAGAGCAGAAAAACCAGGGATATTCAGAAGTCCCTTAATTCTTTTTTGAGAATTTTGTGGGAACCTATATTTGTTTTATTTCCCTGTCAGATCTCTATTTCCTGGAATGGTACTTGGCACATAGTAGGTCCTAAGTATTTGTTTAATTTATATATTGAAAGAGGTGTTTGGCAAAATTCAACCTGTTAAGACTTCATGCTGGTAATCAGCATGTATGACCGTCTTGGCAGCAAGAACTTAGTATCTTATTTTGGGTAAGCTGAAAATGATATGTAAAATAACATTAGTTTCTTCCATGTATTTTAATTAGGGTAACACTGTCTTTTTATCTAAGATTCTTGAGTACTTTGTGACCATGGTATGTCCATTTTAATCACATTCACTACTTTATATTCCAGATCAAAACATACACCACATCTTCACAAGTAGAAATGAATTATTTAAAAATTGTTGACATGCAGAATGTCTGAGAAGAAAATAAGCATAACAGGATCACACAAATCCATCGAAACTCTTCCTCTAATAATGACTTCAAATTGTACATTTTCAAGTATGTTACAGTATAATTTGCCTTTAAAAGTTCTAACCAAAATTATAATGTAAAAACCTTTTAGAAGCTATGCAACAAACCACAAGTATTCTAACCAAACTTATCTTCAGATGTCCAAATCTTGTCCCTACACTTCTTTCTGCTTAAGCACTTTTTTTCTTTTCTTTTCTTTTTTCTTTTTGAGACAGCGCCTCACTATGTTGCCCTTGGTAGAGTGCCATGGCATCACAGCTCACAGCAACCTCAAACTCCTGGGATTAGGTGATTCTCTTGCCTCAGCTTCCTGAGTAGCTGGGACTACAGGTGCCCACCACAATGCCTGGCTATTTTTTTTAATTGCAGTTGTCATTGTTGTTTAGCTGGCCCAGGTCAAATTTGAACCTGTCAGCCTGTGTGTATGTGGCTGGTACCCTACCCACTGAGCTACGGGCACCACCTGCTTAAGCACTTTCAATGACTCTGACCATTACTTACAGGCTAAAACACACACATATAATGTCCTTCACAAAGTATTCTCAATTTACCTGTGCAGCCCAACTTATCACCTTCTACCTGGAGACCTGAGCTTCCAATGTTATTGTCACTTAAAGCAGTTTTCAATTCTCCTAACAGAATTCTCTCTGGCCTCTCCTACATTCCTGAGGCCAGTCACCTGGCCTTTGAATATGTAAGTAACACAGTCAAGTACATTCATTCTACTCTGTCTGGTGAACTTGCCTGATGATGGTGAAGACTTTTTGGCTTTCCTAGACTGAGGTCATCATACCCTCCTCTCTGTTCTAAATTATTTAACATAGTGGTGCAGACAGTTATTACAGAATTTGAGAAGTATTTGGTTTATGTAGTTATCTCTTTCTGCAGTAGACTGACTTCCTTCAGTGCTGGGCACGTGACTGAGTCCTTATTCCCTCTACGAGAAGCAGGCACCTGCCTCCCTGACTGCTGTAGGTTCAATGCACAGGAAGCATTGTTTTGCTTCGTGTTGAAACTTTTGGTGGGACTCACTGTCCTGAAACTCAACAAAAATATGTTGAATGAGATAAGGCATGCCCATATCCACAGAACAACGTTAAGGGAAAACAGCTTTGCCTATAGGGAACCATGTCCCATGGTGGAGTTTTCTCAAGTATATTCTGAAAGGGAGGCAACTATTCTATCTTTGGCTATGACCTTCAAAGGTCATCTGCCCTTTGGGAACCAAGAGGTATTTTTAGAGAAAACAGACCTTGCTACCCACGTTCAAAATGCCCATGTCCTCCATATATTATATCTGCTAGTTAAATTCTGCCCTCCTGGCAACCCTACTTTTATTCAAAACCAGAGAGAAGTAAAAGAAGGGGCTCTGCATCTTCTTCAGGATCCCCTAAGTCTAGCAAACCTATATTGCAACAAGAGATTAATAAGAGGATAACAATAAAATTGAAGGTGACTCTTGGATTAAAGTGTCTTACTATGTTACATCATGAACAGTGCTAAACTCATCTCCAATAATAACAATAACTCCTTGAAATGCCCTGATTTTAATATACTGTGCATCAAATTATAGCCATAGCAATATATATATTTCATTTTGATCAAACTCATAGTTTTGACCAGGGTTATACTCATCACTAAGTACCATTTTTATGGATGAAAGAAGTTCCATTTTTATCACATATTATACTTAAGGTTTCTTAGGAACACCTTGTCCTGAAGAGAGTGGTATTATTCTCTTTCCTCAATACCTAGTAGGAAGAGCTGTGATTTAATTTTTTCGGCTGAACATTTCCAACTTTTAGCTTATGGTCGGTAAGCCACATGGTGTTTGAATCTCAGAGGCTTCATTTATTAGCTTTGTGATTTTGGAAAAGGCATTTGACCTTTCTGAGATTTTATAAGAGTTACAAGGATACTTTTTCTACTTATCATTTTGAGATTTTTAAAAAAATCATATGATGTAACATTCCTGGTAATTTTTAAAACAGCATGCAAACATGAGGTGCTAAACCAACTTTAAAGCTACCACAGATCAGTGCAACAACTGCCACAAGTTCCTAACCCTTGTGCCTTGTGGTAGTGGTTAGTATCATTTCTGTGGCTTGAATGTTTGTACCATCTGAAACTCATGTTGAAATTTAACTGCCACTGAAACAGTATTAAAAGGTGAGACCTTTAAGAGGTGATTAGGTCACAAGGGCCCTGTCCTCATGGGTGGAATTAGGGTTGTTATAAAAGGTGAGTTCAAGCTTCTCGTGCTTTCTCATCTTTCCTCATGTGATGACACAACCAGACAGCCCTCAGTGGATATTGTCACTGGGCTACTGGACTTCACAGCCACCAGAATTGGGAGTCAATAAATTTCTGTTGATTACAAACAACCCAGTCTTAGGTATTTTGTTGGAGTAGCAGAAAGCCTTTTGACAGTCACCTACTTCTCTCTTCTGATCATCACAATGATATTAACAAACTTTCTGTTTGCAATGATGCCCCAAGGAAACTATGAAGTATTTCAAAGTTTGGCCTCCTTTTAGTGAATTTATCTTTGGTGATATGTAGTGGTTGAATTGCCCTATACATTCTTCTAAGTATAGTGATATTTATGGAATTAAATTTGAAAATTCCTATGAACTATGAATTCGATGACTTTGTTCATTATTGTGTACATCTTAAACAAATTTACATAATTGTCCATTAAACCATGCTGCACAGTTTATTATTTTTTAATAATTGACTTGTTTAAAATTAAAGTTATTTCAGTGACCCATTAGTGTTTAAAAGAACATCTATTGTCCTTTTATAAACACACACAGTAGTCACGTATTATAAAAAACAAATAGAAATTCAAGGATAAAATGTTTGAAATACATGTTATTTAAAATTAGCAGTCAAATTGGATTTTCAAATAAATCTGTGTTAACTAGGATTTACAATGCAACATAAGCCAGTACTATTAGTTGTAAAGCCAGGATTTGGAGAACTATGCTGGCACATTAAATTTATTCATTTTCACAGCCTGCAGACATTTTAATGTCTGAGAAGCAATAAGAACAAATTATCTAAAAACTTTTAATAGTGTATAATAAATTAAGACTGAATGGTAATGCAAAAGTGGGTACAACAGGACAAAATTATGAATCTCATATAATGATCTAGCAACACTTAAAGTGTGAAAACAACATTGGTATTCAGAGATATATGACCATAGTTGATCCTAATTGTTTTTCTCTTGTCAAATAGAAATTGCACATCAATCTCAAAGTATTACAAACTGTTCATTACATGCAAATGGTGATATTCTGCAGGCTCTTCAAGGGGACTCAACCTTCTTAACGAAAGGGATGAGGCTAGAAAAGGAGTTTCTCAGATGACTCTGACTATGTATCAATTAGAGATCTTCATTTATAAGTAACAAAAACTGTCCCAGCCAATAAAGGATTCATAATGAGGAAACAGAGACACTTACAGGATTGAAGAAAGAAGCAAATAATCAGATTTGAAATAGGACATCAGTAGCTCCCAATAGCAGGAATATTGTTTATTTTGATTAGACATTCTCATTAGAATGGATATACCTCATCATTATTGCTCACTTCAAAATTAAATGTTCTCAATACAAAGAAATAAGCATTTGAGGTGATAGATATACCAATTACCCTGGTTTGATCATTATACAATATTATGTATGTATTGAAATATCACACAGTGTCCTATAAATATGTATATATGTTATATGTCGATAAACATAAATAAAACTTATTAGCAAAAGAAAGAAAAGCCTCCAGAAAAAATATAATCAGTTTAGTTTATGATTTATGCTTAGGACAACAGGGATGGTAAGAGAAAGTCTCTAGCTGAATAAACCTAGAAACTCTCTGGGACAGAATACTTGATTTATTGTCCCACTAATACTTACCACGTCCCCAAGGGGAACTTGCAGTACTGTCAGTCGAAAGAACAGTTGCTATACACTTCTCATAATGAGTAAGTTCACCACATACTACATAAGTGATTTGACAATCGTTGAAACATTTTTAATCAAATCAAACCCCTCTATTACTGCATGGAATTAAAAAAATGACTTAAATAGGTTTATTTTGATTTCCTGTATATATGTTTTTTGCTCCTGTGACTTCCAATTTTTTTTATGAGCATGTATCAAGACTATTTCTCTGTTGCATCAAGTAACAAAGGATGATAAAAAGGGTAAAAAGGGTACTTGCATCTTTATTGTAATTGTTTATTACTCTGTCTTCTAAAGCAAGAGTTAAACTTTTTTGTAAAAAACATGTGTAATACTTTAGGCTTTGCATATCATGTGGCCACATGGCATACTTAACCCTTGTCTGTGTGGCAATGACATAGCCATAGACAATACGTTAAAAAATAGATGTGGTTGGGTTCCAATAAAAGTTTATTTATAAAAACAGGTAGCTGGCAGTGTTTGACTTCATAAGCTTGATATTTTAAATAATTTGATATTAATAGGCTCAACAATATTAAGTGTCCTATATAGTGTATTAGAATTCATTTCATTACAAGTTCTCAGGGGGATGTTATAGATGAAATATTTACTCATAGTAATAACCAGCTGAATATACCATATGAAATCCTAGATTCAATGGTCGCATGCAGGTCTGTTATTTTCATTTCGCTGAAATATTCCTCGATATGAATTTAAGTAAAATGAAAGGCTGACCCTAGAACAAGAAAGGAATTAACATTTGAAGAAATATAAAGTTATGAACTAAAGTTACCTATTGACAAGTAGAAAGAAATAGTGAACTCATAAAACCTCAGGGGGAAAAATGTCATCATGTAAATATGCATTCATATTAGATTTATCCATTCTTTTTCTGATACACATGCCTTTAAATCTTCTTTTTTATTAGTTTTGATCAGAATGCCATAATAAAAATTCATTTCCAACAATGTTCTGCCAATTATAGCCTCCCCCCAAATATAAGAATTTTAAAATTTGTTTACTCTGATTTTTGTAAATAATCTCAGTTCCTGGTTTATATCTATAATTTGGTGGGAAGATTTACCAGTATTATGACTACATACTTGCTTTTTAACATGATGAATAGTTCATCTGGAATCAACTCATCTGCAAATAGGCTCCTTGTACTATCATTTGTCAATTTTATCATTGTTCAAAATTTACAACTTGTCAGAACATCTTCTCATTCTCATTGTGTGACTTGTTCATAGGTAGCACTTTCCTTATGCTTCCTTTCACAATATTGCTTTTTCCTGGTTCTCAAAATCATATTTTTCCCAGCGAGACTGAAAATCCCACAGGTATGATGGAAGAGTATAAGGGAGGATGAGGGGACACAAAAATAGCTATTAAAAACCCACATCATTTGTCCCAGGTAGGGTCAGACTCTTCTGCAGTTTACATACTTCCCAGTACTTCTATCTCTGCTTCAATATATTAAAGTTATGAGCTCATTAAGAGAAATGTGATTGTCCTAATCCATTTACATTGTATAAAGGAATGCTTGAGACAGGGAAGTTTATAAAGAAAATAGGTTTACTAGCTTATAGTTTTGTAAGTAGTCCAAGAAGCATGGTGCCAACATCGGCTTCTGCTGAGGGCCTCAGTCTACTTGTAATGGCAGCAGGCAAAGGGAAGTTGGCATATGCAGAGATCTCATGGCCAGAGAGTAAGCCAGGGAGAGAGGAGGCACTGGGCTCTTTTTAACAACCAGCTCTCAGAAACTAATAGGTGAGAACTCACTCATTACTATGGGGCTGCGAGGATGACACTAAGTCATTCAGAAGGCATCTGCCTTTATGAACCAGACATCACCTATTAGGCCATACCTCTAACATTAGGGATCAAGTTCCAACATGACATTGAGAGGGGTCAAATAAACCAAACTATAGCAGAGATCCTTCATCACCCTGTATTGCTAGCAACAAGCAATGTCTGCCTTGCACACAGTAGGCTCATGCTGAACATAGATTCTGTTATTTAACATATGCACAGAGAATGGTAAGGGAATGGTGCCACCATATTTTTTTTCCTTTTTCTTTTCCTATATCATTGTTAATCAAAAAAATAGAAGAAGCGAAGGCAGACTGATGTAAGAGAGAATGCTTTGGCTATGAGATAGGCTGAAAAACGGCAAGAAGAACAAATTCGGGGATAATCTACCTCAGGTAATTATACAACAAAATTAAAATTCTTTTATTTATTCATTTTAATGTGTATTGTATGTTCAATACATGAAGAAAATTGTTCTATGCACTGAAGTATATTTAACAAGAAAGACAAGCTCCTCGAGAGGTTTCCGTGTCAGTGGAAAATAGAAACAATAAATGTAAAAACACATATTACATTGTCAGCAACTGACCGTGGTGTGAAGAAAGTGAAACTGAATAATTTGGAGAGAAATCATCAATCCTGTATGCATGGGTTTGTGTGTGCGTATGTGCGTATATGTTGTCTTGAAGATGAGGAAATCACAAAAGGCATGCCTGGGAAGATAAAATTAGAGCATGAGTGTATACGTATGTATAAAGAGCAGTGTACAAAAATACTCAGGAGTTTGGTTCCTGGAATATAGGAACTAACAATAGTGTTAAACCCTCAGGCAAAGTGAAGAGCAAGTTTAAAGATAGAAACAAGGATTAGAAAGAATAGTAAGAGGCAGCTGAGATGAAAATAACAGTAAGATTGGTGTGGCTAGAATATGCTCCTTGCCAAGCCTTGTTATTTTATGAAAATTACTTATATTAATAGTGATCTTATATGTCACTAAATAACAACTTCTGTTGCTCACTGCTTTGATGTTGACATGAGCAGTTTCTTCTTCTTCTTCTTCTTTTTTTTTTTTTTTTTTTTTACCAATTTGGTATCTGCAGTGAGCATGCTTCTCTGTTTTTGTGGACTCTTACTTTCTTGACAATTTCATGCTCTAAGAATGGGGATCCCTTAGGGATGACACGTTTTTCATGCATCTTAAGCAGTTCTTTACTGCTATGGTTATTACAGTAAGTTATAGTTTTTGCTCTTGCTTCTTTCTGATAATGTATAACAATCTGTCAACTTCTTAAACATGCCATGCTGGACAACAGAACTGTAAAAACTAGCCACTGAAATTATCCAATTATTTTAATATATTTATTTCTGAAAGATACATTTGATGGGCAAGGATTTAGAGCCCCTCTCTGACGCTCTGCACTGTGCCAAACTCCCAATAAATCTGTTATTTACTACTTCTGAAAAGATGCATGGGAGCCAAGAATTGTACAGGGGCTTCTAAGCAGCAATAAAATGCTAACAACATTTACGTAAGAATGAAGTACCCGACTGTTTAACTGTATTAAGAGACTGAACTCTCATGCCACCATCTGCTAATAATATTGAAAAGCCTATTTTAAAATGTATTCCCGTACTTATACATTGCTATAACCCCAAAGCAAGTAACTAGAGATAAATTCTCTTAGCAGTAAATTTTCCTACTGATTCCCTTATGTTAGTGTATGTCCTCTAGTTACAGAAACCGGGAGAGCTTTGTGACCACAAAACAAAATCTTATGAAATTTTATTACTTCTGGGGAAAGATAAAGGGCAAGCAATGGCATGAATTATTCTTAACATTGGGGTCCCAGTGAAGGACAACAGATGGTGGAAATATTTACTCAAGTGATTTTTCCATCAAAGTTTCTATCAGCATTTGAATTTCAACAGTGGGGCTGTTAAGGAGCCGTCAAACTTACTAGCCAGCTGGTGAAATCAGCACTGTAAAAACTGCCTATAGAGTATAAGTGTCTAAACACAATAATTAAGTAAATGAGATGAGGTATATATTAACCAGTGTGATGTAAATGCTCCTAATTCCATATGAAATCAGCATGTATCCTATAAATGCATTAATGTACACATGATTTATGTGTTTATGATTTAATGAGAAAAACCTGCCTGGAGAAAAAATACACTTGTATCTGGTTTGTACTTTTACATCATACGCCTTTTCCTACATTCAGTTTGATTCAGTCTCTATTAATATGAAGTCAGTTATCTCCCATGGAATTCTTTGAGTGAGTAGTTTACCAATGAGGTATTAAGGTGAATCCTAATAAAAATACAAAAACTCATTCTGTATGGCAGGTACTGCCAGGGACCCATGCACATCCATTCAGTGTTCATCATTTTCATACAAGCCCTTGACCTTTCAGTGGCAGCCTCTGCTACATAAGAGCTTTCTGGGCTGCAAACACAGAACAGAATGAGAAGAATGAAAAACCTGAGCATTTGCATTAAGAGTAAGAGAGCCTTTCCACAGACTCACTTGTCTCCAACTTTTGGGCAGGAGTCATTGCAACTCCATTGTGCTCTGTCAATGTAAGCCCTCCAGGATTGGGTCCTTTACAAGGTATTTTGCAATTTTCTTCATGCATATATTTTCAAGGTAAGGTAGAGCTGAAGAGCCGCTAAACTTGTCACTAACACTTTTCTTTTCTTTCTTTTTGCCTTCTGTCTTCAACTTCAAAGTACCAATACTCTCTCTCTCTCCCTTTTGTCCCGTCTGCGAAATTACAAAGGCTCTTCATGCTTCAACTATACAGTTTATATGTAAATTTCTATTCTTCATGCACATTGCAAATTGGAGAAAAGAAGAGTGTATTTTGCTTGACTAGAACATGACTCTAACTTAGAAGTTTTTTTTTTTTTTTTTTTTTTTTAGACAGAGTCTCACTATGTTGCCCTAGGTAGAGTGTCGTGATGTCCAAGCTCACAGCAACCTCAAACTCTTGGGCTTAAGTGATTCTCTTGCCTCAGCCTCCCAAGTAGCTGGAAGTACAGGTGACTGCCATAACGCCCGGCTATTTTTGTTGTTGCTGTTGCAGTTGTCATTGTTATTTAGCTGGCCCAGGTTGGGTTTGAACCTGCCAGCCTTGGCGCATGTGGCTGGCGCCCTAAGCACTGTGCTACAGATGCTGAGCCATAAAGTAGAAGGTTTTTAAAAAATATTGGTTGGCAGGATCATATGAACATGTGTAATCCATGTTGACGTCAGTATCCTCAATCACGATGAAGTAAGATTTATTATCATTTCACAAAATAAGCAGTTGCTGATTGAATTTATTTACAGAAACATATATAAATATATTGCACATCAACCATATAAGTTATGGAGCAGTGAAACATAATAACATTGCAAGATCTAACAGAAAACTAATTAACATTACCAAGACTATATTTAGCCCAGAAACAGCAGTTAATTCATGTCAAAATAACACACTGCTGTTTCACTCCCTATGTTTGCTTACCATTTGCTGATTTAAAGCCTAAAAGAGATATATCTAAACAATCCTACTACTGTTTATCTCTTAAGGTTGACTTTAAATGGAATTTCTTAAGATTTCAGGGCCTCATGTTTGTTCATGACAACATTCTTTATAAAGTACTGTTAATTTTTAATATGGTTCAGTCAGCAGCATTATCCCATAAAACAAACAGGCTCCATTTCCATTTCCATTAATTAGAATATTCAGCTCCTTTAAGTAGTTAATCTAATGGGGATTTTTTTTTTTTAAGAGACAGAGTCTCATTTTGTCACCCTCGGTAGAATGCCGTGGCATCACAGCTCACAGCAACCTCCAGCTCTTGGGCTTAGGTGATTCTCTTGCCTCAGCCTCCTGAGTAGCTGGGACTACAGGTGCCCGCTACAACGCCTGGCTATTTTTTGTTGCCACTTGGACAGAGCTGGGTTCGAACCTGCCACCCTCAGTATTTGGGGCTGGCGCCCTACCCACTGAGCACAGGTGTCACCTGATCTAATGGTGATTTTTTAGTGTTTATCTTAGCAATTGCAAAAATTTTCAACCCCATTCAATAATGGCTCATGCTTTAAAACAATTCTCTCTAGCCTAGAACAACATACGAGGCCTAAATATTAAGGCACTTCACGATTTCTCCTTTCCTGTTTCACTTTCAGTACTTGATGGCAAACAAATTCACTCTGTCGCTATATGACTTAATGTTATTCGTACAAATTTCCTTCTGAGGGTTCAGCTTTACTTTTGAAATCTTCCATTAACATTTCTTATTGTTAGTTAAAAAAATAAGCAGGCAGAAGTGTCAGCTATCAAAAGCAGATGTGTTTGGCCGAATTGCAAGTTTCCTTGATTCCTAATCCCAAAGTGATGCTTTGAGAAGATATCATATTACATAAAGTTTGATGAAATCTCCAGGTTGGTCATTCAGAATTTCAGATGTTTAAAGACAATGATTGGGTAAAGAAATTTTAGTTTTTATAGATATGGGCCAAATGCTTATGAAGAGTGATTAGTTATGAGGCCTTACCTTTCATGAGTACCTATTTTGTAGAAAATGCTAAGTGTTTTATAGAATTCTCATTTAAATTTCCATTTTAGGGAAAAGAGAGCAGAGACTTGAACAAAAGTAAAGATACTTCTTCACGAAATGCTGTCGCTATTAAGCTAAAGGAGCTGAGATTTGAACCCAAGCTTTCTGAATACAGGATTTAATGTCTTAACCATTCTTCTAAACTTCTATTAATGCTTAACGTGGCTTGTCAATACTTTGGTGGATATAAAACCTGATGTAACCTATATGTACTCAGTTACTGCTTGTTTAATGATTACACTCAGAAATGAAGAGACAATTGAAAGAATTAACAAATCAATTTTTAGTCATGCATAACATGATTGATATTTTATTGGTTAAAAAAGTGGTATTTTCGAAGTGGTCCCTGATGGTGGCGTGGTATTTTGCTCGGGAATATCTTGAAAGACTATTAATTTATATACTTAATGTTACTGTTCACTTGCAACACAGAAACAAACTAATTGACTTTCATGGAATCAGACTATGTTTCTGGTATTATCAGGCAGTTGACTTTGAATGACAGCACCAAACCTCAATTAGAGTAAAAACTTCCCTTTTTTTAAAAGTGAAAATAATAAATAGACTGCAGTTTGATGGAAATATATATGGATAAGCTTACAGCATACACATATCTTTTGTTTCATGTTATATCTAAAAATGATTTATTGAAAAATTATACATATGAAGGTTCAAATTCCAATGTATCTCTGTATAATGCATTTACTAAATTTATTTAGTAAATGAGATGCTTCATTTTCCTTTGAGTAACTATTATTGGTTCAGGCCAACAAATCTATCTGTTGCTGACAGATACCATCTATGTTCTGTTTTCTAAAATAATTTCATAGCAAATATTTAAACTCCTCTCATATTCATTATTAGTCAATCAATAATGATAATGGCCAAGGTAGCTGAAATTACCAAACCTTGCATTTGCATTAACAATGTGGGTGTCTTATGGTATTTTACTAGGTGCTTTTCAGACATTTACCGAGAATGGAAAGAAAATTTTAGGCATTTTACATAGGTACATGTGCACGTGGGTGTATATACATGCATGTGTACACATGAACATGATTTTGAACCTACTTTTACCAAGAAAGCAATATCTTAACTATTTACAGGATTCGTGATATAATTCACAGTTCCTTAGCTAGAAGGACTTTTTCCTGAACATCTAGACTCCTTTTGCTAATTTCACACATAGATTGGGCAACAGACTAAATACAAGTCTTTGAAAAATTTTTAATTAAGGGAAAAATTTTGATAAAATGTGCATCAGTTTCAATTAAACCACACTATCAAGAAGTGAGGGCTATTAGAAATTCTCGAGCTCTTGAAAACTATATATTTTCAAGATTTTGTAACAGTAGTATATTAGAAGATCAAAAGACATCAAAATCACTTGTTTTGGAATTCTGCTTCTTGCTAAGTTGGAGTAAAAAAGACAAGACGTAGCCTTCCTAAAAGACTTTAATTAAAAAAATATAAAATATATGATGCAATGATTTTCAAGACACTAGGCATTAGACATTGAATGACAGTCATCCCTAAGAGATGGGAAACAAATGAAATGATTCCTACAATTGCTCCAGCTTACTATTGAAAGAAAGTTCCAGCCTCACACAGAGGAAGAGGAAACTCTCACAAAACCAGGAAACCTCCCTGAATTAAGGGGATGGAGTTGGAAGTTGGAGCAGGCCGAGGTAACCAGGAGCACAGGACAGAACAGCAGAGACGAGATAGAGTCAGAGAGAATTTTGGAGATCAGCACAGTATTCCCTTCCAGTCTCAAACTGAGTCCTGATCAGCTCATATATGTGAGGAAAATACTCAAAGCTGCATAGAAAGAAAAACTCACACAAAAGCATTAAAAGGAACAATTACCGGAGCTCATATGTAGCTGGGAATGGTACCTACTCCCACAAGCTATGGTGGAAAACCTCACTATTTAAAGAAATAGAGAGAGTACCCAGAAGGGTTTTGCCTCACTAGTGGCATAAAATCAGACCTAGACATATGCTGTTCTGGACATAAGTAACAAAGTATAAAAGTATAATTTGTGTCCGTGTAAATTAACCATGAGGAGTACGAAGTTTAAGAATATTTATTTGAGTATAAAAATATCAAGCAGTCAACAAGTTAAAATTCACAATGTCTGGCATCAAAAACTACTAGTCATCCAAAGGAGTTAAATAACACCCTTAATGAGGAGGAAAATGAATCAATTAAAATTGACCCAGAATAGACACAGATGATAGAATTAGTGGACAAGGATATGACAGCTATTATAACTTTTATCCCATGTCACCAAGAAAGAAGGAGAAAAGTTGAACATCTCCAGTAGACCAAGACCCAAATTGCACTTCTAAAACATGAAAATATCCAGTGTTAAAAATCTAGACGAGATGGGAATAACCACAATGCCCAGCTATTTTTTGTTGCAGTTTGGCCGGGGCCGGGTTCGAACCCACCACCCTCGGTATATGGGGCCAGCACCCCATTCACTGAGCCACAGGTGCCGCTCAACACAAGATTTTTAAAGTATTTATTGTCTATATTTAAATAGCTTGTCATCTACATAGGTGTTTAAATGCTTAATTTCCTAATACCAAAAGGCACATTTGCTATGCAAATATATTTGAGAACAGAAAATTGTAAAGTTGGATATGATATTGCATAAATGACTCCAGCATTTCAAAATGTCTGAATCATTTAAGAAACTACTATTTTCTTTGAATCTGTATTTTCTGACATTAAAAATTGGCCACATTTCAAATCTATCCTGCTTGATTGAGAATTACAACATGAACAATGGGAACTTTAAAGTTGCCAATATAATTACACATTGGTGTAATAAATACAGTATTTCTTATATATCAACTATATATCTTATCCACTAAATTATATGCTCCACAATCTAATTTATCTTGATCTGCACATTCAAAGACACAATTTAAATGACACACTGGTTATAATCCATATGTTGCATCTCCATTAACATAAACCATAAAAAAGTCAATAAGTATCACCAATTAAATTGGCACTGTTTTGGCTCCAGACTATCTCATAAAGCTTTTAGTCAATAGAATATACAGAAATATTGCTGCATCACCACAAATTGTCTTTAGGGAAACAGAACTGTAATTATATCATGATGGATATTTCTAGTCTCTATATTATTGCTAAGCACACTACAAGTTGTCCTTCTGCTCAGGTTCCAACAAAAGGCAAAAATAAACATTGCCCCAAAGCCACAACACACCCCTGTTAGTAGGTAAGCTGCTTCCCTGTATCAGCGATTCAATTACACGCTGCAGATGATCAGATAAACCAGTTACGTATAGTCAAATGCTCACATCCTTATACTAGAGTCCACAGCAGTTTCCTAATATTAACATTATGATGATTTTCTATTTTGTGTAATAATGACAACAAAAGTCCTGAATTGTCAATTTCCACCAGTTTTAACAACCTGCGATTAAAGAAGAAAGCAGTCCTGCTGTGCTGAAGATAAAGATAATTTGGAGAAAACAAATCTCAAAACTTACCTTAAGATACCACTTGTACTTAGCATGTTCCCAGTTCTCAGGAATTTGGGTCTTTTTGAGAAACTGTTCAGCTTCTGTTAGCCATTGATTAAATATCTTCATATCATAATGAAAACGTCGCCATTTTTCAACAGATCTGTCAAATCGCCTAGAGGTGAAAAATATGGATCAAGAAAAGTAAATGGATTGTACAGAACCAATTATATGAACATACTATATATTTTGTTTTGCACTGATAAAAATACTATTCTGATAGTTTCTCAGATTTGTAGATTTCAGGTTCAAATAACCAAAAAAAATAAATAAATAACAATAATAATACTGAATACAAAATATGATTTAAAATTGAAGGCTATATTTCTCCCCTTTAAAATTGAATATATTTCTTGATTGTACGAAAGGTAAATATAACTATTGTGGAGTATTAGTATTTTATTCCTTAAGATCTTATTTAAGTTTTTAAAATTTCAGATATTCAAAAACAAGTTAACATTATAGTAAGGCATTTGGAGGTTATATGTTCAATTTCAAAATATTTTTAGATAAAATCAAAT
This sequence comes from Arctocebus calabarensis, assembly GCA_963573935.1. Lineage (NCBI taxonomy): Eukaryota > Metazoa > Chordata > Mammalia > Primates > Lorisidae > Arctocebus > Arctocebus calabarensis. The sequence goes on from CAUYON010019959.1 coordinate 40,408, forward strand.
TAGTTTATAAAGTCTATAAGTTTCATTATTATTTCTTGATCCCAAACTGTATATTTATTAAGCTAAATAAGAAGAAAATCCTGGTGTTCTACTGTACAGTAAGGCAGTGGCTCTCATCCTACCTAATGTGGTGACCCTTTAACACAGTTCCTTATGATGTGGTGACCCCCAACCATAAAATTATTTTTGTTGCTATGGTTGGGGGTCACCACAACATGAGGAACTGTATTAAAGTGGTCATGGCATTAGGAAAGTTGAGAAACACTGCTAAGGTGACAAGAGTTAATAATATTGTATTGTGTATTTCATAATAACTAAAGGAAGAGAGTTCAAATTTTCTCACAACAGAGAAATAATGAATGTTTGAGGTTATGGACATGCTAAATACCCTGATTTGATCATTACACAATGTATGCAATTATGTGACAATTAAAAATAAAACAAAACAAGAACAAAAATGCCATTGTTACAACAATAAGCTACTAATAATCCATTAATATCATTAAATGTCCTGTTAATGTTCAAAAAGGTGCATGTAATTTATATTGCAGGCTTAGACATAAGCAATTAACCAACTAGGTGATATAATAGTCTAGAGCAAGGGATGGGATGTCGCCTTCCTTTGTTTTCCTTGTTTCGTTGTATCCACTAACATCTTAAAATGGACTGCTGAAGGAACTTAGTACAGGGCAATATGCAACTATCTCATATGATAGGAATATTAAGAAACAAGCATTTGGTCATTTTCCAGTCATAGAAGATATTGAGGTAGAAATTATATGAACCAGGGCTCTGTGTTTACCTTACGACAATTTCACGTAAGAATCACCTGCAGCAGCATTAAAAAAAAGCCACAGCAACAAAAACAAACCATTGATCCTGGGGTTCCACTCCAGACCAATTAAATCACTGTGTGTGGAGGTAGGAACTCTGACATTGATATTTTTAGAAGCACCAAGGTGATTCCAAAGGGCAAAGTGAAAAACACTGCTAGGAAGTAAGATTTGAAGTCTTATGGGGCTTATGATCTACTGGGTCTTCTCAGGGCACGTCCAGACAATAATCTGCTAGCACCAAATCCAAAGTCACGCTTATGATTCCTGGCTGTGCGGCTGCCTCATACTGTGGCAGTCTATCTGTCATGGTTCTCTGAGATCCATTCTTCATTAAGAAGCAATACATTCTACTTTTGAATATAGAACTCTACCTTCATTTAGGAATTTTAAATAACTTTAGAGCTTAATGCTACATCGGCCTACTGGTTTACTGGAAAGGGAATGGAATTCACATTTATGAAACAGTTACTATGAGCGAGGCTCTGGCCTCCATGCTTTTATACCGTGTAATTAATTCCATGCACATATCATTTCATTGACACCTACAATGACCTTGCAGCATATCAATCATTATCCCATTTTCCATTGGTGACAACAGAGGCCGACTAACTTGCCAAAAGGTAAAAGTAGTGCTAAATAATACCCATAGAGAGGGATTCAAACCCCAAACCCTCTGGCTTCAGTAGCCCCTTTCCATCACCTCACGTGTTCTCCTATAGGAACTTCATGTTTTTCCAGGATGAAGCCACACCTTACCAGTTAAACAATTGAAAGTGACAGTTGCAGAGATTATTTCCCCCCTTGGGTCTCCTCTTTATTTACCTATGAGGTAATTCTGTATCTACACGTACATTGCATTCTGTAAGATATTGCACTCAATGAATACCTGCATGCCTAAGCCGAAAAAATGATGTAAAACACTATTTTGGTAGCATGAAAAAGAGAACCAACAATAGCCCAAAGAGGTAGTGTCCAACTATCCTTAGTTAAAAGTAAGAATGTTGCCTGCGATCATTAATGCCATTTGAGAGTTAATCAAAAGGAAAATATCCTTCGGCAACAAAATGATCTTAGAGGTGTTTTGCATGTTTCCTAATAATTTACCATTCATACATTTTCTCTGGTATCTGACACACAACAAATGACCTAAGAACCTATCTTAAGAGTTTATTCTCTTTAAAAATAATTGCATGTTGCATGTTTTACAGATACTTGTATCACTGGCATCAAAGAGCTGCTGTTGACGGACAATCTATAAAATTAGGAAGCACACTTAGCCCTGTTCCATCTTGGCGAGACGATATTTGATTTTATTTTTTACGATATGCTTTTTTGTGTTGCTCATTTTTCTACAACATTCTTTGCATATTTTGGGAGTAAGAAACAGAAAGCAATTTAAAATAAATTTTCCGAGTGACTTCACAGGCTGTGACTGCTACCTCCAGCAAGCGTCCAGCCCCTGTAGTCTGAGAAAGAGGGAGCAGCTGACCGGAGCATAGGAAAGTACCAGTTGGTCATTTGGTCACAAGTGACCACTTCACCTTTGCAGCAGTCATCACTTCCTCCCCGGTTTGCCTTGTGGTAACTACCAATCACCTGAACTATCCACTTGCCAATGCTTTTAGCTACTAGGGATTGACTGTTGCTCCAACATAAGCACTATCAATGCCCACTCTTCTTTCTAGACCACTCCACCCCCCCAAAGATAGCCAGTCTCAGACCTGTTACACACTCCTGGGCCTCCACCACTCACCATGCTGGTAACCTGTGTCTTCCACCAGATTCCACAAACCCTCCTCTCGCCCTGACCCTCCTCCTTTTTACAGGTTATCTTTCCTCTACATTTCACCCAGAGTAGAAAAGCATAAGGGCCCATACACTTGATCACAGGACTCTTGGCTCTACAAGACGGAGCTGCAGGCAGGAAGAGAAAGGCAACGGGCTGAGGGCCTGGGCTCTCCATTTACATCGTCATTCATTGCTTGTAAAAGTGAGGCAGGGTGGACCCTCTAAGCGACACAGGTCTAGGGTTATCTGCAGGTCTCCCAACCCCTGCTACTGTCTCAGGACTTGGGAATTCACACATTAGCAGATACTCCTGAAATGCCTTTTGCTCTTTTTTCCTCGATTCCTGCACTCCAAACCTTTTCATCCTTTAAGACCTGATAGAAATGACTTACACCATTGCTTTCTAAATTTGAAAATAGATTTAATATAGCATGCAACTGTTCAAACCTTGAAAACTGCAAAGCTGATTTAATTTCATTACTAATGTTACTCTTAAAATGATTAACTCTATTCAAACAAAATATTAAAGAATAAAAGCATGTACTTTACATGCAATGACATTTAATATGAGTAATAATACTTTAAACTCCATTTCAAGCCTCACATAAAATTTTAAAATATACTTTTTAGTGCTTAATATGCCTTGTTAATAGCAGAGTCTCAATCTATGCCTGAATTTACTGTGTAAAATTACATTTTTTCACAACTACTTATAAACTTAAACTTTTTTTTTGCCAAAGAAAATTCCAAATTAATATATATAAATTTTGCCAGCTTTACAACATTACATTTATAAATTCAACGTCTAATTAGTCATCTTTCTCCGTAAATTCTTCTCAATCCACTATTTAGACTGTTGAGTGAGGAAGAGGCAGCAACGACTAGAAACACATACAGACCTTAAAAATAGCATTCAGGGACATAAATACAATTTTTACCTTCTATACTATTTCTAGGGGGAAATATGTGATTTTTTTTTTCCTGGCAGTAAGAGGAAATGTAGGCTGAACTTAATAAAGGACAAAAAATTGTCAGTATAAACATACGGATAATAAATCAAGTGATTTTAAAATTTTGCAAATATTAAAATTCTCATTCACTATGCAACCGGTATTTAAAATTACACTGCTGCTTCGTTTATGTGCAGCATAACGTCTTTCCTGCTGTTCTAAATCAAGTTAGTCAGATTATTCTCAAGCATAAATTACATTTAGGGAGTAATTTAGGTACTTTGGAACATACTTTAACACTTTCAGGCCATTACAGTGGTGCTCGATTCCATGAAATAGATTTAAATAAATAACACCCTAGTAGCCTCCTGACATGTCCATTGTGGCTTCATACTTAGGTCTGCAGGCTCAGTGGTGGGCTGCTGATTATTTCCTCCTACACATTTCATCTTTCATTAAGTGAGGGGCAGGGATCTTGGCTAAAGTCTTCGGGTTCAAACTGTAGGTGTCAATAAATAAAAGTTAAATTAGCTATCTGCCTCAAATTTTATTGCTTTGCTTCTCCCCACTACACATAGTCCAAGTAATACAATTATTTAGTAAAACTTAAATGTACTAGCAGTGGGGAAGTTTCTTCTACACCACCCGAGTCACTCCAGGCGCTCTCCCACAGCTCCGACTCTCCTCCCCTCTGTCCTATTCCTTTGATTTCTAACTTCTAAAACACTGTCCCCAGATTTCTAGACTAACCTTACGAAGCTTATGCCTAACTTACACACTGTGACCACATGTAGACATGTTTTGGACCTGGGTTGCAGGGGAAATGAAGCTGATTAATACCTTGCAGGTGGGCTGTTTTGAGAATAGAGTTAATTAAGGCCCTGGGAGGCTTCCACGAAGCAACAGACACTTCTCAAGTTGTGTATAAAAATCTGAGGCTGTGCTTTTCATGGTGATGACAGTCACTAGGAAGGACCACGCTTGCTGTGCAGGTCACTCATATTTTCTTACTAAACCCTTGCATGTTTTCTTCAATTATTTTGGCTACTACCTTGAGCCACCACACTTCTATAACACTAGAAGTGAAACTGATTAGTCATAGGTTATGTATATTTTGCTATTAGAAAATAGTGCAAATGATTTTGACTCCTGGTAATCGTAGTAGTAGTAGTGTTTGAAGTTTACATTCCTACTTACAATTCACAAACCAAGTAGCGTTTTATAAAATTTCCAATTACTCTACATTCTCAGCACCCCTTGGTATTGTCAGACTCTTAAATTTCAACCATTCTGGTCAATGTGTAGTGCTATTTCTTTTTAGTTTTAATTTCTATGGCCTTAGCTACTAAGAGGTCTTAGAAACTCTTTAAATGTTTATTGGCCATTTGGATTTCTTATTTTCTTTTTCTTTTTTTTAAATTATGAAAAAGGCTTTTTTTATTGTTTGGGATTCATGGAGGGTACAAAGAATTAGGTTTATTAGGTTACACTGATTGCAGTTGTAGTTAGTACTATGTACATAGTATGTACTATGAAGCATAAAACATCTTAGTTATTTACTATGAAGTGATCACTTCATAAACACCATCCAGGTGACAATATAGAGTGTAGCTCTAAGATCATATGTCCTCTAGGTGCCACGTTTCACATTTTAAGAACTTTTCTCATATTTCTATTGGATTGTCTCTTATACATCTGTGAGAATTCCTCATAAGTAGGGGGCATACACTTCGCCCATGTATATTCTAAATATCCTCTTGCCTTCTGTGGCTTTCATTTTTACTCTCTCCATGCTGTCTTTTGATGTGCAGAAGTTATTAATATACAATGTAGTCCAGTTCATTATTTTTATTCATGATTAGTGCTTTGTACATTTGTTCATTCAATCTTTCTTTGCCAAACATTCATTAACACATCCTCCTCATATTTTGATGTTAAAACTTTATTACTCTGTTTTTTTTCACCATGTATGTTTGTAATCCCAGAGGATTTTATCTTGTATGGTTTGAAATAGGACCTGTCTCTATGTTTTTCTAAGTAGGGGATTCAATTTTAATCTTTTAGGTAAGATATACATACAGTAAAATGTGATGGGTGAACAGTGGAAAAATAGTCTGCACCCTGAAAGGTGTCTGTCTCAATTCTGATCCCCTCACTCTGCTAGTTCTGCTGTTATTGTTAATAAAAATTTTATAATTTGAAATATTTATAGAGCTAGGCAAAGAAATAAGCACCATGGTAAAGTGATAGCTTTCTCATTCAGTTTCACAGTTTTCAATATATCTAATGCTGGTATTTTTACAGCTCTGGATTGACATTTCATTTTGTAACACCCTGTTTGTTTTATTGATCCCTAATCCTCCCTAGGTTGTGAGCCTGGTTGTCAGGCTTCAAACAGTTTTGGAGTGATACTTGATTTTAAGTTTCTCTATAATATTTGAGTTTAGGAACTCATTCTCATGCCTTTATCCTTTCTCTTTATTTTTGAAATTCTACACACTTTGTTTCCCTTGTTTCTCATAATACCTTTTCATTTGTTGCCATATAAAGACATAGCAAATATAGACTTTACTTGAACTAAGTCACCAATGTTAACAATGTCGTCTCTTTCTAATCACATGGGACGCTTAGGTCATACTTAAAGACAAGAATAATGCTTTATCAAAAGGAAATCTAGTTATTACAGGTGAACTTGTCAGATTTCTTCTCTGGACGCTACTCTATAGGATCTCGTTCACTCTGAAGGGTTCAGCAATGTCTACATCAGGGACTGTCAACCTCTACCTGTAAAGATTTGGAGAATAAATATTTTAGGCTTTCTGGGCTGTATAGTCTTTGTTACAACTACTCAAGTCTGCCTTGCAGCTCAAAAATAGCCATAGACTGAACGTAAGCAAATGGATATGACTGGGATTCACTACAACTCTATTTACAGAAACCAGCAGTCTGTGGATTTGGCCCATGGGCAGTAGTTTATTGCCCCTTGATCTGTAGGCTAATTGACATATACATAGTCCCAGGTTCTGGCCCTTACCTGAGCTTTATATTCAACTACTTTAGGGACTAATTTATCAGAACATTTGACAGGAACTTCAAATATGCTCACAATTCCTTAGTTTGTCCTACTAGTCTTGACTTTTAATTTTAGTTCAGGATTTCAAAGCTGAAAAATTTGATGCTATCTTCAAAAGTACTGCTTATTTTCTTTCTTCCCATGTTTGTCTGTATATCCTATGAATTACAGACTGAATGGCTTTTTAATTTGGCTTCTTTGCTCTATCTCCACTGCCATGGCCTTTCTTGAAGGTCCTCAATATCTTCTTGTCAGCATATTCCCACTCACCTCTTCCTATTGTCAATTTCTCATCAATTTCCAATGAATACCTCCACTGCTATCACTTCTTCCTTTTTGTTCTCTATGCAAACATTCACAACATGAACACTCAAAATGGGGGGTCAGTAGGTTCTTTCCCAGAAGGAAAAGTGTAAAGATGTATGGCACACTTCTTGTGTGAGGGACAGAAGCTACAACTTAAGTCTTTGGATTACAAGTGCAAGCAATGTGCCCCAATTGTATGTACCCTCATATTAATTGGACATTATAAAAAAATTGAATATCAGGAAATTTCTGTAACAATATAAATCCCACTTTTACTCTTTGCCTTTTGCTATATCTTAGAATGCAATTGTATCTATAATGTAATTTTATTTTATGGGCCTGTCTCCTTTGAAATTAGGGACTCTATAAGACAAACTTTCTAAACTTTGTGAAAACCTCTATTAAAATATTATAATACTTTCTGTTCTCATTATGTATTTACCAAGCTGCTTTTTTTCCAGTAGACTATGTATCTCAGGGGGAAAAAATATGCTTTATACACCTTGGAATTCCTGGTACTGAGCACTATTCCAGGCACATAATAAGGGCTTAACATACTTTTATAAGTGAATAAATGAAAAACTCCAAAAATAATCTGCATAAAGTCCTCATCTCTTCCATTTAAAAGTCCTGAAGACTTCTGTGCAACCTTTTACCACTTTGAATTTTAGTTACATCACAAATAAAGAGATAATAATGAACACACGAGAATAATAATTTTGCCTAGGGCGGTGCCTGTAGTTTAGTAGTTACAGCGCCAGCCATGTACACCAAAGCAGGTGGATTTGAACCCAGCCCGGGCCAACTAAACAACAATGACAACTGCAACAACAACAAAAAGATAGTTGGACATTGTGGCAGGCACCTGTAGTCCAGCTTACTTGGGAGGCTGATGTAAGAGAATCACTTAAGCCCAAGAGTTAGAGGTTGCTGTGAGCTGTGACACTACAGTACTCTACTGAGGGCAACAAAGTGAAACTCTGTCTCAAAAAAAAAAGGAAAAGAAATGTTGCCTGCCTAAATAGCATTTTAAGGAGAATTAAAGTATACTTTAAGGTATACATATCAATAGTAATTTAATATCATTGATATTAATAGCAACCTTTAGCAATCTAAAAATTTTATAACATTGATAAATATTTTAGATTAAAAATTATTATATATCAGAAATCATTTTCCAAACACATTAATATATTTTCAGATAATGATTATTGATAAAAAGTAAATAAAAGTAATTTTAAATGTAGATAATTTTGAAAGTTCAATATTATCCTAAAAATAGTAATACATTTTTTACAAATTTTCTAAGGTCTAACTAAAATATAAAGATACACAGTTACTTAAAAACTATATCTCTTTTTAAATGAATGTTTCAAACTAAAACAGTATTGATAAAATTCACCTTACGCTAAATATACAATAGTGTTATTTAAAAAATGATAATGATAAAATTAGTTAAATCCTGATGACATTATTTTTAAGGACTCACAAACACTTTAGGTCATCACTAAGACTATTACATGGAATCTTACAATTTTTTTAGGTTTCTAAAGTATTTTAAACTTTCTTACTGGGCATAAATCTCCTGATAGGGTCTAAAATTTCAGTGTTCCTTTTTATTCCTTTCCTCTGTGGAGGAGGAGGCTAAGACAAAACAGAACAAAACGAAAGCCTCATCAATAAGCTGGAGTCATCTTAGATAAATGAAGACTTTTGGAACTGCAATCACACACGTTATATATTACATTTCAACATGTATATATGTATACACACATATCAGGAACTTGAACTAAGTGGACTTCAGGGCTTTAGGGGATCGTTATTAAGCATATTATTTTGGCTTAGGGAGAGACATCATAAGTATCCCTAAAATAAATTGATAAGTACTCAAATAGGTAGGAATTCATATCCTCATCCACCCATGACATCTGATAATTTAATGAAATAATTATAAAAAGAAAAACAAAAGTGCCTCTGATATTACTGGGGTCTGATATTACATAGTCTTATTTGCCTTTCACTTTTATAATTTTTGCCACAGAATGTCCAAAGTCCCAGCAGGCTAATGATTGTTTAAACGGTGTGATATTTGACAGTTCAGTCATGTTGGAAAAATGTTAAGAATATACTATTCTTGCACTGCTTTAGAAACAAAATGTAGGATTATGCTAATATTAACCTAAAAATTATGCAATTTGAATGTCTTGATTTGGCACAATTAGCATCCTGTAAAAATACTCAATGTAGCAGAAATAGTTCGCTAATAGTGAGCTGTAATGTTACTTTTAATATCAGGACCTTTTGGAGAAATCAACTATAGAAACTGATTCAGCAGTCTAAATTAAATAATTCAAATTTCTTAAAAAGTTAAAGTTAACATACTCTCTGAGGTGCGGATATATTTGTGGGTATCCTCTACAAAATATGAGCATTTAATTTCATCATAATTCACATACCTTCTAGTATACAGTCCAAATTCAGATCCTATAAGGTAAGACATCCTAGCTTTTAAGTCTTATCTTTCCTTTTTGGCTAAAGAAGATATTCAAAATAATTTCTTTCTTTTTCTTGATTGAAAATCAAAACATATATAATAGATGCAGAAACTTTCACTTACAAAGAGGGTAAAAGCAATCACAGCCATATATATGTTGTATATGTGTGTGTGTGTGTGTGTGTATTATATATGTCATATAGGCTAAGCATTCTATTAAAATTTTAAATTTAGTAAAGTATTAAATATTTTCAATCACAACTTGGGGTAGGTACTACTATTATATTCATTTGTAAGATACTTTGTTAGGTTGACTTGTATATTTCTAATCAAAAATTCAAGGCAAATACTATAGTCGAATAAAGATAATTTATCTGTAGTAGTATAGATGTGTTTTTTTGTGTGGCTAATGTCATTCAAACAGTAAACATTATATTAGCTCATGGAAGACAAGACGTCCTACCTTTCCTATAACATAAGATCCTCTTGGGCATAAAGCTTGTTGTTCTTTGTCAGTTCTACTCTTTCATTTCCAAGAATCATAAATCTCATATTTCAAAAGAAATGTATTTCATAAAGTACCTACCTTCCTTTTTAAGTAGCATTTTCTCAAATTAATATTCCATGTTTCTCTAGTCATATCTCATTTAATATCATGATGAGTACCTCACAATCCCAAATCAAAATAAAATTCCTTTTGAGTTTTCGTGAACATCTTTGAGGGCTCCTCATCTTTTTGTTTATTTTTATTTTGTTTATATTATTCCTTGTTTAGAAAAATTTTTCCTCCTAGATTTTGTGCCCTGCTATACCCTCCTCCATAAGAACCTTACTGATATTCCAATTTAGAAGTAATCCATCCTCTCTTTGATCTACCCTAACATTCTCCTTTCCTTAAGAGGGATATTTTTCTTTATTCTTTTTTGGTAACCACTTTGTTGTAGTTTGAGTGACATATAGAAAGTTGTACACATTTAATTTATACATCTCCATGAGTTTGGGTTTAAGTATGCACTCATGAAACCATCACCACCATAAAGATCATAAACATATCCCAAAGTTTCCTCTTGTCCTCTTTATTACTGTTGTTCTTTTATTGTTGTTGCTATTTTTTGTAAGAGCGCTTCACACAAAGGTCTCTTAGAAATTTTAAGTATATAGTATAGCATCGATAGCTATCAGAACTGTGTTTCATGGCAGAGCTGCAGAATTATTCATCTTCCATGCTGAAACTTTGTATCTTTTAATCTAACAATCTTTTCCTCCTGCTTTAAAGAATTTATTGCATTATAATTTACACTGATGTCACTGCAAGTAAAATACACTTAAAGCTCCCTAAGGATTGAAAACATGTCAAATGACCATTTGTACCTTCTCTAACAGGTACCAATAAATAATATTGCACTTAATTTTTGCACTTCAAATTTAATAAATTCAAAGAATTAATTTTAATACATACTATTGGTATCCATTTTGAATGATTATATCTTTTGATCAGAACATGCTCTGTTGATGAGAACGCCCACGCTATATTCTTTCAAAATGAAGGCATACGTTTTGAGTAAGAGCAGGTAGTAAATCAAGAAAGGTGTACAGCATACGAAGTTTAAAGACAGCCAAACATGAGTTTGAAATTCTGCTCTATTATTTAATAGCAGTTTGTAAACTTTAGGTAGTGACTTCAATTTGCTGATTTAAAAATTATTATTTGTGAAATCGTCATAATAAACATATCTGCTTCACTGGGTTCTACTAAGAATTAGCAATAGTCTAAGTTTCTTGAGCATATAAGTGCTCAGTGAATAGTGGCAATAATAATAATTGTAATATCCATAACCATCTATTTATATGCACACTGTACATAATCAGCATGTTTGTAAAATATTAAACTGTCAAATACATATACACACATATGAACATTTTCGATATGTAAAGATGAATAAGGAATATATGTAGAACTGATAGTATAGATTTCCTCATTCACACATGAAAATTGTATATCTTCAGGTAGATTTAGTTTTCTTGTCCTTTAAAGCTCATTTTACTCTATATTACCTAATTTTACTACATTATAATTGAGCAAACCAAAACTATTGCAGTAAATAATCTGTGTTTCTTTCTCAATGCAGGAGGAATAGATACTATATTTGACCCTGCTACCAGAAATTTCAGTTAAATTTTTTTTGGTTATAGGAGAATCAGGGGGGAAATAATTTATTCTGAAATGGAGGGGCAGGCATAATTTGATCTCCAAGACAAGTCAGGCGTTTAGGTGTTGCTATCTTCTCAAAAGCATGATTAAAATACAAATTCCAAATACACAGAGTAGGAATCAAAATGGAAAGGTAGGACATTTTGCTTCTTTGGCTTTCAAACTGTTATTTCCTTTATAGACTGCTGCAGCAAATCAAAACACACCACTTGAGATCAGCTTATGAAAACATGTCTCTTTTACACAGAACTCACTTCTTTGGGCCATGATTAAAATTAAAGATTACGATCACTGTCTATTTTTGAATATATTCAGCATGAATGCACAATGATACAAATATAAAAATAAAATTGAAACAATTAACTTTTTACTTAGCTTTATTCTACATGGGCAATTATATTTTCTCTTTTATACAGTTTCACTGGGACTATTATCTTCCACAAGACTGCTTTTCCTATTAAGGTAGATATAATTAACAAGAGCTCATGCACACATAACAGTTTTCATCAGCCATATTAATGAACATATCAAGATATTATTTTCCTTCATGTTTAGTAAGTTTTATTTTGTTAGATATGATCTTAATGGCTGCAGAATTTTAAATAATAATAATAGTGACTGCTATAATTGTCAATTAATTCTGAAATAATTCTCCAAAGAAAGAAAAAAATTTCGAGTTTACTATTATAAGCTGATCTTAGAACACACCGATTTAGAAGCTCTAAGTGGCATTAACAGAGAATTAGTGCTGAAATTACACCAGAGTAATATTTCAATTAGAAACAGCAAGGCAGAAAGGTCTAGGCTACCAGAGGTCATCAGTAGTAAAGCAAATAAGAGCCATTTTCAATAGCTATGAACTATTTTGCTGAGGGTTGTACCACTTAGAGGGCAAGAGTCTAAAATATTTTCTTATAAAATTAGAAAAGCAGTAATTAATTTCAAGGCAGATTTCAGTATTTATATATCTGACAAATCTGTAAAATGAATGAACTGTGCCAGGGGCCTGTTATTAGGAGTAGGGCTAGAACACTCATTTCAGTTTGAATTGACTTACTGCTCCAAAGAACATTAGGATTTCCCCACCCTCACCCCCCAGGCAAGATGTGTGTGTGTGGGAGCAGGCCGGTTTCCAGTATGACACAAGGTAGGTAAGACAGCTTCATTTCAATTTTACTGAACTGAAATCTGACCCAACTCTAGCAACTCTAAGTCAAAGAGACTTTCATCAAATCTGACTTACTACCTTATGAATAAATATCATCATAAAGTCAGACCCTTTTGTTATTTTATATTCCATCTTATTAAAACACCAGTGCACAAGGGAAATGTTCGTGGCATAAAACTACTATATTCATTAACTTTTTCTTTCCTCTACCTGAAGGCACATGTCTAAACCTGTAGGGGTTACTGTATTATTTAATTAGAGCAGATTCTTTTCTATCATTTTAGATGTCTCATCTAAAGTTTGATTAACATCACTATGGGCTATGCTCTCAGGCAAGTAAATATAGTTTGTGCAGAAGGAGAAATAAGCAGAAGCAAAATTTCAAAAAACAAAGAAAAGTGTGTAAATGAAAAGAAATAGAATCTTTAAGAAATAGAATGTTGGCATTCAAAGCTCATTAGAAATAATTCATAAATGTGTGTGAAGTACAGCATTTGCCCATTTTATTTAACTGCTAATTCGTTTATTCATTCTTTTAACAAAGAATGCATAAAGCACTTTATTGAGGACTTAGTACTAAAGTGAGCTACTACTAGTAGCTTAGTACTAAATGAAAAATGTTTTTCATTAACCAAACAACTGTCAATTTGACATTTTCATCACAAAACTGGCTGGTGTACCAAACAGCAAGGAGGGGAAGCAGTGGTGAATATTCCCATGAACAGAAGAAATCAAAGAATTCTAGAAAGAATTAATTGTCTGGCTTAGATCCCCAAGGGACTACAATGATTAGAACATTTGACTGCCTTGTGTTGTATATGGTGCAATGATAAAAAATTGAATCTTTATGTTTCCAGCCACTGATAATTTTCAATTGTATTTTACTACAGTATAACATAACTAGGGAACACTGAGATGGAAGAGAGAGAAAAGGAGAGAGAGAGGTTGGGGGAGAGAGAGGGAGAGAGGAAAGGAGAGAGAGAATGAGTACAACCCAAGATAGAAATCCACCTTTCTACAGCCCGCACTCTGGGTGAAGGGCACAACTACAACTTGAACTTTACCTAACAAATGCAAACAAGGTAACCTAATTCTGTGTACCCTCATATTAATCTGAAATAAAAAAAAAATCCACCTCTCTATAAGCTAAACTTGGAATTGTCATGTCATCAGAAGAGAGTCACTAAATCCAGTCCACATTTAAGGAGAGGATAATTTAACTTTGACTCTTAAAAACAACAGTATCAAAGAATGTGTGAATATAATTTTACACAGGGTATGAAATCAAGGTTAAAAATGGATGGAGCTGGAACATGTTCTTCTTAGCAAAGTATCTCAAGAATGGAAGAAAAAGTATCCAATGTACTCAGCCCAAATATGAACATAATTTATAGCTTTCATATGAAGGCTAAAACCCAATTATAGCATAGGAATACAGGGAAAGGGGAAAGGGAGGGGAGGGGAGGGGGGAGTATTGGGGGAGGGAGGGCAATTGGTGGGATCACACCTACGGTGCATCTTAGCAGGATACTGGGGAAACTTATTAAATGTAGAGCATCAATGTCTTTATATAGTGATCAAGAAAATGCCATGAAGGCTAACTGTAACAGTACGATCAAAACATTTCT
>CAUYON010019962.1:0-12647 GCA_963573935.1 Arctocebus calabarensis
TTTTTTTTTTCTATGAAAAGATGCTGGATATTATCAAAAGTTTTTTCTACATCAATTGAGAGAATCATGTGGTCTTTGTTTTTTATTTTGTTTATGTGATGAATTATATTTGTGTGTTTATATATATTGAACTAGCCTTGAGATCCTGGGATAAAACCCACTTGGTCATGTTGTATAATTTGTTTGATGTGTTGCTGGATTCTGTTTGCTAGGATCTTATTGAATATTTTGCATCAATATTCATTAGAGATATTGATCTGTACTTTTCTTTTGTTATTTGGTCTTTTCCTGGTTTGGGGATCAAGGTGATGTTTGCTTCATAATGTGTTGGGTAGTATTCCTTCTTTTTCTATATTTTGGAAAAGGTTAAATAATATAGGTACTAGTTTCTCTTTAAAGATTAGAATTCTGATGTGAAGATATCTGGTCCTGAACTTTTCGTTTTAGGGAGATTTTGCATAGTTGATGCTATTTCAGAACTTTATATAGACCCATTCAACATTTCCACTTCATACTGGCTAAGTCTAGGAAGATGATGTGCTTCTGAGTATTGCTCTATTTCCTTCAGATTTTCATATTTCTGAGTATAGACTTTCTTATAATATTCATTAAGGATTTTTTGAATTTCCGAGGAGTCTGTTTTTATTTTGTCATTACCATTTCTGATTGATGAAATTAGAGATTTTACTCTTTTATTCCTGGTTAGGTTAGCTAAAGGTTTATCTATTTTATTGACTTTTTCAAAAAACCAGGTTTTTGATTTATTGATCTGTTGTATAATCCTTTTGTTTTTTAATTTTATTTAATTCTGCTCTAATTTTATTTCTTTTCTTCTGCTAGGTTTGAGATTGGAATGTTCTTCCTTTTCCACTTGCTTGAGATGTCCTATTATGTTGTTAACTTCCTTTCTTTCCATTCTTTTGAAGAAGGCTTGCGGTGCTATAAATTTCCCTCTTAGGACTGCCTTTGAGGTTTCCCAGAGGTTCTGGTAATTCATATCTTCATTATCATTTTGTTCCAAAAATTTGCTAATTTCTTTCTTAGTCTCGTCTATGACCCAGCTATCATCCAGCATAAGGTTATTTAGTTTCCATGTTTTTGTATGAGTATGCAGATTCCTATTGTACTGAGTTCAAACTTTTATTCCATGATGGTCAGAGAAAACACAAGGAATAATTTTTATTTTTTTAGACTTGCTGAGGTTAAACTTGTGACCTAAGACATTATCAATTTTGGAGGATGTTCCAAGGACTGATGAGAAGAATGTGTATTCAGTTTTGTTAGGAAGAAATGTCCTGAAGATGTCTGTTAAATCCAATTGTTGAATGGCTAAGTTTAAGTCTAAAATTTCTTTGCTTAGTTTCTTATTGAAAGATCTATCCAACACTACCAAAGGGGTGTTAAAATCTCTAACTATTATGGTGCTGGAAGAAATCAAGTTGCTCATGTCTGTTAACGTCTCTCTTATAAACTGAGGTGTGTTCTGGTTGGGTGCATAAATGTTAATAATTGAAATCTCATCATGTTGAGTGTTATCCTTAAGAAATATGAAGTGACCATTCTTATCCTTCCTTACTTTGTTGGTTTGAAGTCTATTGTATCTGTGAATAAAATTGCAACACTTGCTTTTTTTCTGATTTCCATTTGCCTGAACTATAGATGACCATCCCTTCACCCTGAGTCTATATTTATCTTTTAAGGTAAGATGAGATTCAGGTATTCAGCAGGTATCTGGCCTGAGTTTTTGTGTCTAATCAGCAAATCTATGCCTCTTTAGAGGACAATTTAAGCCACTCACATTAATTGAGAGTATTGATAAGACTGGTAGTATTTTGGGTATCAAGTTTTTCAAAAGTCTAGTGGACATTTTTAATCCTTTCACCACTGTGAAGTTGGAATTTGATTAAAAGTTTCTGAGTGAGTTTACTTTGCTGGTGGAGCACTGTGCTTGTCATAGTGGAGGATGGGTCTGAGAATATCCTGTAGAGCTGGTTTAGTTACAGCAAATTTCTTCAACATGTGAATGTCATTAAAGTATTTAATTTCTCCATCAATATTGAAACTCAGTTTAGCTGGATACAGGATCCTGGGTTGAAAGTTATTTTGTTTTAGGAGATTAAATGTTGATGACCACCCTCTTCTAGATTGAAAAGTTTTAGCAGAGAGATCTGCAGTCATTCTAATATTCTTCCGCTTGTAGGTAATGGTTTTCATTACGTCTGGCTGCTTGCAGAATTTTCTCATTCATATTAACTTTGGTGAAGTTAATTATAATGTGTCCGGGAGATGCTTATTTGGATTGAGTTGTGCTGAGGTTCTGAAACTGTCTGCTATCTGAATATCAGAATCTCTTGCCATGTTTGGGAAGTTCTCCTTGATTATCTCTTGGAGTAGAGCATCTGTGCCTTTCAAAGCAACCTTGTCACCTTCAGGAATTCCTATAAGGTGAATATTAGTTTTTCTGGAATTATCCCACAGTTCTCTGAGAGAATGATTCTCATATCTTAGATGGCAGCAAATTCTTCTCTCAATGTGTCAGAATACTTGGTGATTTAGTCTTTGAATTCATTGAATTCTTAAGAGAACTTTTTAATCATTGCTAGAATTTCTAATTCCAACTTTACTTCCATTCTGTTAATCATATTTGCCATCCAAATTCTAAACTCGATTTCTGACATCTCAGCCATTTGTTTATGAATGGGATCTTCTGGTGTGTCTGCCTTGTTGTTCCTTGGGGGAGTTGATCTACTCTGATTATTTATGTTGCCAAAGTTTATCTGTTGATTCTACCCTATGATTATTTTTCACCGTTTGGCTAGATGAGGAGGTAAGGTGAAATTGGATTGGGGGCTCCTGGAGTAGTGATTACCAGCTCTTTGCCAGAGAGCTGGGACTAGTTGCTATAGCTTTTTCCCTACAGCTTTGCAAAGGATCTGTACAGTACTACAGTCTGTGACTCTGGGGACCTGCTTGGTGTGGTGGGGCTAGGTGTCTCTGTCTGCTATTCAGCTGGTCTCTGTCCAAACCTAGTGAATCAGTAACTCTGGGTTGAAGTCTCAGCTGTAGAGATATACAAGCAACTAAGACACCCCACCCACCATGGGCAACAACCTGAAAAGGACAATCAAACCTTCCCACAATAATACAACCAGGGTACCACCTTGGATGGTCCTCAGGTGATTGGCCCAGGTCAAGTGTTCCTAATCAATTGTCCCAGTCAGCACCAAGTTTCTATTGGGAGAGTTAAAGGGTCTCCAGCATCTAGATAGCAGGGGTTTGCTGGCAGCTTGAATGTGGCTCGCTCGGGTGCTCCATGGAGTCAGAAGGGCCCACCCAGCAAATAAGTTAGTTTGGGGAGGTTGATGCCTCCGTCTCTACCTTGCACCTCTGTCACACCTAGTCACTGGTAACCCTGTAGGGCTGTTGCCCAGTTCCCTCCAATGAGCAGATGTGCTGGGGGTTTGCACCTGCCTATGTCGCAGGGAGATCTATGTTTCCTTGGTCAGGCTGCTGCACTCTGCCACCAGCCGGCAGGGGGAGCTGAAGCTGGATTACTTTGGGTGCTTAATGGAAGCTGGGGAGTGTCACTCAGTTCTAGCCCTGCCCCAGATTGATGTTGTCTCCACTTATATTCTTGCAGAATTTGCATTTCTGTCCTGGCTGTATTCCACTGCAGGGTAGGTGCTGATTGAGTTCACAAAAACTGCCACTCAGCTCCACCCTGTGCTGCTGTTGCTACACCAATTCTTACAGAGCTGGAGTGTCTTGTCTCCACTGCAGTCTGTGTTGGGGCTGGCCTAGTTAGAGCTCACAAAGGGCTCTCAGTTTCTGCCCCTCCCTGGGCCGATGCCACGGCAATGCCTGCTTTTGTCCCAGCTACGCTCCACTGGGGGCCAGGTGCATCTTGGGTTCACAAAATCAGCAATTCTGACTCATCTACACCCTGGACTATGCCACCTCTGCACGTCCAATTCTAGTCTCCATCCACTACCATGCTCTGCCCAGGCAGTACCACATCAGACACACCCTTTGCTCATGGGGCCTAAGTTTTCGTGACTGCCACAGGAGTTGAGGTGTGACTACCTCTGGTTGCTAAGAGAGATGGGAAGTGTTTCTCCAAAATATCACCAGGGATATGAGCCCTATTGTTCCCATGATTGCAGCCACTGCTGCTGTCCTGTGCCATAGGGCACTATTTTTCCTTCTCCTGCTTGGCTCCCTCACTCCATAGTCCCCGCTTTAAACCTGCACTGCTGATTCAGCACAGACTTGTAGTAGCCCATGCCTTATCTATACCTCTTGAGAAAATACCCAACCGTCTGGATTCTGCAAGCAACAGGCTTCCAGACCTTGTGGTGGCAGTGGAGGGGAGTGCTGGGAGTTCAGAATTGCGGGTAGAGTATATGTTCAGTTTTATTCCTGAAGGGAGAGTGTCATGACACACTAGTGGGTCCTCTGTAGTGGGGAAGGAGATAGGGTTTTTAGCAGCTCTCTCCCATGGAACAGAAAAAGAAGAGATCTGAACTCCACTTGCTTCTTTGTAGAAAGTACACTGCAAGCTGTTCTAATGGGAGAAGGGACTCCCATTTGCTTTGTGATGGGTTTTGTACCTATTGTTTGTTTTCTTAGGGTCATAGCTCACCTCAGCAGGGGTGATGTGCGCTCTTCAATCTTCTCTCTTGGCTTAGCTCCAAACCATCAACTTACTTGATAAATTTCCATCCTTTAACTCTCCTTCTGGATGGGAGCCTCTGTGGAAAGCTGGCTTCAGTTGGCTATCTTGCCTCTTCCCTCTGTACTTTTTCCTTTAATTCTAACAAACAGAGTATAAAATCAAATTCATACAAAAAGTTTAGATAGGAGGTAGGAGAAATTTCAAGAAACAATATTAAAGGTTAACATTCACTTAATGCTTCATGAACACTGGCTAATAGGAGTGGTATAGGAGTGATTTTCTAACCAGATCAATAATTTTTCCACTTCAATAATAAATCCACTATACTGCTTAGTAATAATTGATGTTTTTATTGGAGCACTTTTATTTCACCTTCATTATTCTCACTTTATCCTTTATAATTTGTCTGATAGTCAAGCATTTGAAATCCAATGTTGTCCCAATGGACGATGGCATCTGGCATTTCTCAAAACACTTCATTATTTCTATTTTCATTTCAATTATAATCGCCTTTCTCTTTGCTGATGGCTTACCTGAACTTGCAGTGGACTTTTACTTGGGAGGTTTGGTCCTAAGAGTAAACACAGATTCACAAAATTGAATAAAAAGTCAAGATGAAAGTGATGCTGTGCATAAGTGACCATGTAAGTAATGAGAGTAGGCTCTCATATATAGATGTTGTGCCAGCAAACTGCTTACTCCATGAGGGTTTGTTTACATGTGTAGAAGAAAATAGTTCCCTAATTATTAATTTAATTAATTATAAATTATCATTATGGGAAAGTCTGCAGCCTATTTTTAAGCACAAAATGCCATAAGTTGTGCTTGTCTGTAATCCAGGGACTACCTGTACATCATCCCACTCCCTCTGTCCTTTTAGGTTTCTGCTGAGAAATCTACTAATAGTCTAATGGGAGTTCCATTATGTGTGGTTATTCATTTTTCTCTGTTTCTTTCAAAATTTATTTTCTTTGATTTTTGAAAATGAGATTATGATGTGTGTTGGTATGAGTCTCTTTGGATTTATCTATTTTGGTGCCTTTTGGGCTTCATGAATCTGTATTTCTGTTTCCTTCACTAGGCTTGGAAAGTTTTCTGTCATTATATTTTTGAATATGTTTTATGTCCCTTTCTTTCACTCTTCTCCCTCCATCATACTAATAAAGCATTAAGTTGTTCTGCTCAATGATGTTTTATATATCTCTGAAGCTATCTTCATTCTTTTTAATTATTATTATTATCATTTTGGAGACAGAGTCTCACTTTGTTGCCCTCTGTATAGTGCTATGGCATCATAGCTCACACCAACATCAAACTCTTGGGCTCAAGCAATTCTTTTGTCTCAGCCTCCCAAATAGCTGGGACTATAGGTGCCTGCTGCAATGCTTGACTATTTTTAGAGACAAGTTCTCACTCTGGCTAAGACTTGTCTCAAACTTGTGAGCTTAGGCTATCTACCTACCTTGACCTCTCAGAGTGCTAGGATTACAGGCTTGAACCACTATGCTTGGCCCCTTTTAAATTATTTTTTATTTTTCATTTGAGATTAACTGATTCCTGATGAACCATTTTTGAGTTCACTGATGCTTTTTTTCCCCTCCTTTGTCTATCCTGTTATTAAATTTCTCTGACTTTTTCAAGTCAGTATTAATTATCTTCAGATCATGAGTTTTTTTTTTTTTTTGAGACAGAGCCTCAAGCTGTCACCCTGGATAGAGTGCTGTGGCATCACAGCTCACAGCAACCTCCAATTCCTGGGCTCAAGTGAGTCTCCTGCCTCCGCCTCCCAAGTAGCTGGGACTACAAATGCCCACCACGATACCCAGCCACTTTTGGTTGCAGCCATCATTGCTGTTTGGCAGGCCCGGGCTGGATTCGAACCCACCAGCTCAAGTGTACGTGGCTGGCGCCTTAGCCCATTGAGCCACCGGTGCTGAGCCAGATCATTTTTGTTTGGTACATTTTAAACTTTATATCTATTTGTTGAAGTACTCAGTGTGTCCTTGCTTTACTCTCTTGACCTTGGTGAGCATCTTTATGTCAGATAAATCATTATATTTCTGCTGAGGTTGGTGTTTTCTGAGGATTAGATAAGAAAACTATCACTCTTAGTCTTGTCAGGTTGACCTTGTTTAGAAAGAGCACTAATCCATTTGGCCAAATATTTTAAAGTGCTTCTCAAATTTCTGCATTATATTTGTCCAAACTACTGCCTCTGTTTCTGGTGACCCCTTGGAATTTAGGATGTGCTATATGCTACCAGTACCCCAATGGTAGCCAAACTCTCCCCACGCAGCTAAGGTGTTGGCCATGTGTTCTACTTCCTCCTGTCTTCATGATAAAGCTGATTATAGGTGTTTACTTCTCTCTCTTTCTGCACTGAATGGGGGAGGTTCTATAGCAAATGCCTACACTCAAGCTCAGGCTCCACCCTTTTATCCAGGGAAATAAGACCCACTATATATGCATCTCTTTATTTTATGTGGTCTAGGGTTACTCAGCAATGCAAAGCCCCACTGACCTCCAGAGCTGGGTTGTTAAAGGGACAGTCCCTTGGGTGAGAGTTATAGAGGGTGTGGCTCTCAGACGATGGCATGGCCAAATTGCTTTTAGGAATAGTGGGAAAGCCCAGAGTTTTCATTGGTGTGAGCTAGAGGGAAGGCTTGTGAAGTGTGGGGCTCTGGCTCTGGCTCTGGGTGATGGAGGGCCACAAATTGTTTGTTTCCTTAGCTCCTTGCTGCAAATTTGTTAGAAGCCAGGCCACCATGTAGCCAGTGGGAGTGTGTGTTATATATTCCTTCCAGAGAGAAAATTGAAGCTGTATATTCCTACTCTTTTCTGAATGTTTGCACACTTCACTTGTTTAAGACTACCTTTTTGTTCTGTGACCTAGCAAGATTCATATATGTCCCTCTGCTCCCAGAGAGAGAAGGCTCAGGATGGAGAACTTTGGGAGGTAGCTATAAAAGTTGAGGCATTTGATGTGTGGCATAAACCCCTTCTGAAGAGAAATGGGAGCTTCATTTTTAAAGACTATCCTCTGCACTATTCCTGGAAGATGAAGCCCCTAGAAGTGCTTATGTGTCTATATAAAGTTCCTACTTTCTGCCAAGGTCTAGACTCATTTATATTTAGAACTTTCTTCTCTCACAGTATCTTGGGTAGAAGCTGTAAAAGTTGGGGTGCTTGTGATGTATGAACAAACTCCATCTAGGATGAGTTAATAGGCCTGGAGTTATTGCTGGGATAAGCTGAGACAGAAGGCTGTCTGCTCCTTAACATTCCCATGCAAGTTAGTTAGAAGTTAGGTTGCAAAGTAGCTTTCAGAAGAATATGTCATAAACACCTTCTAGGGAGAAATAAGGGCAATGTTTTTAAGCACTACGCCTGGGAGATGAAGCCCTGGAAGCATTTGAGCACTCATATCCATACAAAGACACTTTTTTCCCCTCTGTGGTCTAGAGAGACTCTTGTTTGTTTAATCCCCTCCACTTGAAGAATGGATGAAGTATAAGTCAAACCATCTTAGAGTTAGGATGGTGGCTGTGAAATCCAAACCCTCCTTTCTACAGGGAGAACCTGGGGATTGGGATTTATTTCCCAATTTTATAGCACAGCATCTGAGGTGGGCTTTGTGCTCAAATCTGTCTCAGGTTTTCCTACCCATTATATGTGGATGTTTTCTCAGGTGTTGGCAGAGATGAGTCTCTCAACTGGTAGCTGACTTGGTTCAGCTATGGGGAGAGTCACAAGCTTCCTATTCTGCCCTGTTTATGACTCTCTCCACCTGCTGGTCATTTATACAGGATGCTCTCTCAATGAGCTCATCCTTTAACATAAGAAAAAAAATAACGAGCACAGTAAACTAGCTATGCATTGATAGCAGGGAAATAGTGCTCATTTTGGGAAATGCTTTGTTTGCAGAAACTCTAGAACTATATTTTGTCTGTCAAGGAAGAAAAAATGGTAAAAGGAAAAAATGTTTGGCATCAAACATTTTTTGGCATTAAACGTCAAACTCAAGTTAGCAGCATTATCATGTGAAGTAGATGGTCCTTACATGTATTGTTAGAAAAATGCTTTGAATTGTAATACTGCCAATTCTGCTAACAAATATCACCTTTCTTCACATTTAAAGACAGTGAAAGGTCATTCACTTACTTCTATGTTTTCTCCAACCATTTTTGACTAAAGTAATTTTGTATTCCCAGATAATAGTTAAAAGTAGAGAGTGACCATAAGGGTTTTACTAGTGAATACTTGCAAA
Source organism: Arctocebus calabarensis (assembly GCA_963573935.1). Classification (NCBI taxonomy): domain Eukaryota; kingdom Metazoa; phylum Chordata; class Mammalia; order Primates; family Lorisidae; genus Arctocebus; species Arctocebus calabarensis. The sequence continues at coordinate 8,943 of CAUYON010019962.1, forward strand.
AGTGAATAATAATAATAGTTAATAATACTATTTCCTCTTCTTCTTTTCCTCTCTCTTTTCATTGTCTTAGTTTATCTATCTCCTCTCTCCTCGTCCTTTTGCTTCTCATCTTCTTTCTCCTTCTTTTCTTTATTTTCTTTGTTTCCTTCTTTTTCTCCTCTTTTTCTTCTTCTCCTGCTCCATCTATTTTTCTTTCTCTTTATTTCTCCCCCATTCTTTCTCCTCCTAATTTGCTTTATTTTCTTGATATTTATTCTGGGGGTACAGCTTCTTCCAGGGGCAGGAGAGGTTGAGATTGGTAAGTGGATCAAGTGAACTATTAGTGGTTTAATTCCCCTAGGTCCCCATTTTATGTGACATGTTTTGTTTTCATTAATATCATATATATTTGTAATTTCCATAGCTCTGTTCAATGTGTTTAACATTATTTTCCTGATCTTAAATTATATGTGCAATCATCAAAGTAAGAGACATGTGAAGCTTTCTCTGTAGTTTCTACTCAGAAATTGTTGAATGAACAATATTGAAGGACAGTTATTTCCTTACATTCTAGTGGTGCTTCAGAATCCTCCAAAGGTACTATAATTGAGTTCTTAGATGGTAATATCTTATCTACACTGCAAGAGGAAATGGAATGATGAATGAGGAGAGAAGAATGCCAAGAGGAACAATACAATGAAATTGGTGTGAATAACAAATGAAGGCAAAAAAGCTGAGTTTTTCTTCCTCAGGCAGAGCCACAAATGCTCTCACATTCTGTAGAGGAAGATTAGGGCAACCTGCCTCTCTGGAAAACATGACACTTGCTCCTCTTTGAATGTAGTTCCATCCGATGAGGAAGAACTTCTGTAAGAACTATAAATATTGACTTACATTTTGTGGTATGAACCTATATTCTTTCTTACATTTCTCTTTTTTATATTAGCATCAACATTAAATATCTTCACTGACCTCTAATTGGTCCATTCTTGGGAGTTGAGATGAGAAGTAACAGTTCTTCTGAGACAACCAGAGAAATCCCAACTCCTAACCCTTCTTATATTCAGTATCTCCTTCTCAGAGAGAAAGACCTTTAGGACATGACATGCACTTCTTCCATCAGCACTGGAGTTCAAAATTAGATACTCAATTGAAAATGTCAGGTTCTCAAAATAAATGTAAAATTGTATAGATAGTATTACTGAGTTCTAAACTATATGCTACATGTGTGTTGTGTATGTGTACATACACATATATACACTTATTGTGTGTTCAGTTGAGTGCTCTCTATGTAACAGGAGCTCTGTTAGGTGCCCACTAAATGAATTTGAATAGATTGAATGAGTTAATACCTGAAAAGCACTCAGTATACTTCCTGGCCATTCTTCCCTTCTCAGTATACTGCCTGGCCATTCTCTTCTTACAGAGAAGAAAACAGAAACTCAGAAGGGTTAAATATTAATATTTCATCACAGCTGGTGGCCGTGACATACAGTTATTAATTGTTGACTGGGTGTTTGAATCTAGGCAGTTTAACACTAGACATTTGCTACTCAGCCGCTGCTCTTACCATACTTATAGGAGGAGACATCCTATGTACCCACCAGCAAAGGCCAATAATGTGTGTAAGGGCTCTTATATGTATTGTTATGTATTATCTTTAATGTGTCATTATACCAATATGTTCATACTAGATTTCCATTTGCACATTTTCTATTGTAGTCATTGACTATCTTGTGGTTCAGGTTTAAAAGGACCAGTAAGATTCTCCTTAATGAATCTTCCAATGGCAGTTGCAGTTGTCTATGTAAAATGAGACCTAAGGAGATTTTAATAATTTGAATGGAAACTTAGGAGTTCAATTAAGATGAGATGACACACAAAGTGAAGAACAAACTGGAAAAAGAACAGCATTGTGAGACCAGATTTAGTGGCTAGGAGTATGTGTGTGCCATCTTTAATCACAGCGGTTGAATTCAGATCCCACCTCTACCACTTCCAGTTTTGTGATCTTTGTCATCTCACTCAACCTCTGTGATTTGATTTCCTCACTGGTAAAACTAAAGGCTATTAATAGTATTTGCCTTTAGTATTTCACAATAGTATTTGTGAAGATTAAATGGGTTAATGGATATAAAGCATTTAAAGTTCCTGGTGCATAGTAAACACTCAGTTTAACAATAAAAAGTCCTGTAGATATTTCCACTACATGTCTTCACAGAATTTTAGAATATATGTGGGAAACATATATGGAAAAAGTTTAGCATCAAATTACCATGTATAGTGTATGTAACAATGTGATAACTTATCAGTTTAAGAGGATATCCTATATTGGGCTGGGCAATGTGAGTGGAGAATCAGCCAGCTGAATGGGAAACATTTTAACTGTATATCCAGCAAGAAAGTGTCTTGAGGCAGCCATGAACTTTAGCAGCTTCTTAAGGTGAAAAACCACAGCTAAAGAAATGTTGTCCAAGGCATGGGGATTGAGTTACTGAAGGTCCTGACGAGAAAAGAAATAGCACTTGCCAACATGCCTTCTCCAAAGATAGTCTTAAAAGGAACTTTATGCTTATCTGAAAGTGATTCCATACCTAGAGGCTGCTTTCTTTCTTTCTTTTTTTTACATTGTGTTATTTATTTATTCACTTATTTATTTATTTATTAAATCACAGCTGCATACATTAGTGCAATCAAGGGGTACAATGTGCTGGTGTCATACACAATCTGAAATGTTCTCATCAAACTGTTCAATATAGCCTTCATGGCATTTTTTTTTCCCCAGTGGTAAGACAGAATTTATTTACAGAAAAGAATACAGAAAACACTAAATCTCCTCGTAGAGAAAGAGAACTCAAGTGGCGAGAGAAAAGCTCTCTCCGTTTCTCTCCTGGTCTTTCCCCATCTTCCCCTTTAGGCTTTTAGTCTCGGGGTATGCATAGGTGTATGGGTTTCTTGGCCAGGAAACGAATGAACACAGTCCCTTCTGCCGGGGCAAAGTGAATGAATGTATCAATGAATGGACACAGTCCATTCATGGAATTGAGGCCTAGGAAATTCACATGAAATTGACCTGGGCTTAGGAAATGGGGGTTCCACATTTAGTCCTAAGTGTAAAGTGAAGGAGACACCAAGGCACAGGTGTCTCCTCCGCAGCTGTCCGACCTTTTTGGCTGTTGGAGCCTCCGGTAGGGGTTGGAGGTCCCCCTCCTTGCCTGTCATCCACCCGCTGGTTCTTCAGCTGGCTGCCACAGCACCGACACCACCAAGGGGGAGGCAGCAGGTCTGCCAGCTCCACTGAGCTGGCTAGGGCACCAAATGTCCTGCATCATTTCTCCCTCTCCGAGTAGAAATTCTAACTGCTGTTAGGGAAAAAGGGCCTCGATCTAACTGCTTCCTGCTGAATTGGGCAATGATAGAAACGGGCAGTTAGGGTTTCTCTGGAGTGAGAGTGATACAGGGGTTCATGGATTGGAGCCATCTTTATTGCGTGGAGCTTGATATTTCTGGAAAACATGAATCTGATTAGTATAATCAGTAATAGGCAAAGGTAGAACAATGTCAGGTCAGAAGCACTTATTCAACGATGCTAAAAGAAAACCATATTGGGATTTTTCTTGCTGTTTCCTAAATAATAACTTCAAACTTTCTTTTGGCTCACAAGTACTTTTCTCTTTTTCAAACTGCTGCAGTCCTGGGAGAGGAAAATTCTATTTATCCATTGTA
>CAUYON010019965.1:0-14088 GCA_963573935.1 Arctocebus calabarensis
CAATCTGCCCACCTCAGCTTCCAAAGTGCTGGGATTACAGGCGTGAGCCACTACGTGCAGCCTACAAAACAATTTTCCATTAATAACTCTGATATACTGGACCATAGATTTTTAGGGATAGATATGGAATAAGTAACTAGCAATATAGAATAACCTGATTTTTCATTTATCATGAAGACACTTTATGAATATCCCTCCCAAACACAAGTCCTCCCTCAGCTATTCCATATGCAATTCAAATTAGAATACTTAAGATTCTACACTTAGTGATTCTTCCTCCAGCAAGAACGAGGACTATTTGGCAATTTCCAAATTTACAGAGTCTGGGAGGATAGTGTTAAGTAGTTGGTAGTTATTTGAGGCTGGGGTGAGTATGTTTCAGATTTGTTTCAGAATACAGATTTTAAGGGTACTCGTGGATGAGAAGGAATTCTGCCTGAAGACAGACAGGTACTGGATTTGAAGACTTTAAGCAGGACCAGAATTAAGTGAGGCTCCCAGTGTGTGTGTGTGTGTGTATTGTTTTATTGAAATAAAATGCTTAACATGACCTCTACCCCTTTAACTACTTTGAAACTGTGTGATACAGTATTGTTAGCTATAGGCACAATGCTGTGTAGCAGAGCTCTGGAAGTCCTTGTCTTGCATAACTTTACATGTGTTGAACAATAATCCCTTCCCCCCCCACCCCCCCCAGACCCTGGCAAGCAGCATTCCACTCTCTGCTTCGATGAGTTGACTGTTTTAAATGCTTCATGTGAACAGGACCATGTGGTCCTGGTTTACTTCTCTCAGCATAACCTCCCGGGACACACCTTCTCAGGCTCATGCAAGTGCAGAGTGAGCCCCTGAGACTGAACACCTCCTTAAATTTTGCACCTTGAAAGTCACATCGTAACCTGGGATCTGCTTCTAGGACAAATAGCCACTTCCTACCACTTTCAGCAAAACCCTTTCTGGTTCCACAGGAGCAACTGTGGGTGGGGATGAGGCAACATCTGCTGGACAGGGTGAGAAGTGCTTTCCTAAGTTGTGTGATTTTAGGTGAGGCTGGTTACCTCCCTCAGCATCATTTGCACCCCAGTAACAGAACTAATATTTACTATCCATTTTATATGTCAAGAAGTGTGAAGAATCTGAGATGTTTCCCCTAATAATTTTCTCTAAGCTAAGAAATAGTTTATGAAATCATGAAGCCTGTCACAGTTTCATGGATGCTGAAGGAAGATATGTAGCCCTGGGTCAAGACCAGGAAGCTTCATTACTCATGGCAACAGAGTGGTCAAGGTGTTAGCCTTTGGCTGGCTCCTGAACTCTGATTCCCTGAGGGCAACATGAAGAGGGCCCAGTGATACTGGCAGTGAGTTGCATTACAGGAGATGAACCCCAGAGTTAAGGATCCAAAATATTATATAGAGGGAGAACAAGAATGCCTTCCCTTGCTCTGGAGAGAGATATTGTCTTAGTATACTAGTCCTTTAGTTGAATGGATTAATCATAAAATGAAATTTTGGGGTCTTATAATTGAAAGAAGAAAAAGGATTTTTTTCAGGAGTCAGCAGTCTTTGCCTTTTTGGATATTCAATTCTCGTGTACTCCAGTGAGGGTCCCTAGCATATTTTTCTCCAGAATTACTTTTTGACAAAACAAAAAAACCTCTATCTTGTTTAAGGCTCTGTTACATTGGGATATTTTGTTTATATACACTCAAACTGAATCCTAACAAATAGCAGACGGGTGTCTAGAGGTGCTGTGCAACTGCAGAACTCAACAAAGCATGGCCTGGCTTGCTGACTGGGAGCTGCTGGGTTGTGAGGATGACCAGCAACTCTTACTATGTTACAGGAGAACATCTGGGCACATTGCCATCCATTGTACTTTGGAAGACAAACCACACATTACTTGGAGCTAAAGCACCAGGGCAAATGGTAGGAAAACATCAGAATGTTGGAGAGTGTTGGGTATTTCTTGCTGTTTTCAGCAAAATTTTGTAGAGACAAGAAAGGAGCTCAGACCACAATAGGCCAGACTTTAAGAAGAGAGACAGAAAATACCTCTTTTCTCACAGAGGTTCTCTGTGGGAGCAGTCTGTAAGCACAGATTACCCTTGAGTCTTGTACCTGGAGGTGTTGAAGGTCTAGAAAAGTCCCCTTTCCCTATAGCTCAAATTAGAGCACTTGTAAGTGGTGGAAGCAAAGTATCACTCCTTAGTGGGCAATAACACAACACTGGAGACATCAGAGCAAGAGTTTTCTGCAGACAATAGGAATGAGATTGAAAATATTAGCTGAGAGTTCTCACTCTCCCGTCTAAGTTTATTTTTTCCAAATGGTGTCCTAGTGGCTCCTGCTCATTTGAGAGAGAGGGCAAGAAATAAAGAAAACAGTAAATAAAAGACAAAAGTTTCCAGGCTAAAAAACTAAGCATATGCAAGATCTTGGTTATTTGTATGTGGAACTAAGTGGAAACGAGAAGATCAGAAGCCTAACAGATTTGAATTATGATATTGGCAAAGAGCCCCCAAACTTGGTCTACAGTGTCCTGCAACAATTAAGCCCCTTAACTGAACCTTAACTGAAGCTGTGCCACAAAGGTCATACTCTCCAGTACTTACTTCAGTACGTCCACAGATGACAGTGGACATGACTAAGTCTCTAGGAATAAAGGCCAAAGGTCATAGAAAATGAATGACAGTGTTTCCCCAGAAAGCAGAACCAGAGGCCACCATAGGGGCCAACCAAAGAACTCACTTCACTGCTGGGACTGGGCATCTTTTGAGCTCTATCCACGTGGATTTTATAATTGCTTGGGTTAGTAAGTGTGGGTGTGTTTGCCATTCTCCCATTTCTGCATGGGAAATTTTATTACAGCTGTATTATTCCTTTCCTACCTATGTATCAAGTGTGTTGGAGTGAGGATTCTCTTAATTTTTCAGGTCACCAGACAATGAGGAACAACATTTTGAGCTGATAAAGAGAACTGTATATCACCCAGAGATCCTCGACTTTGACCTAGATGTAATAACTAGACAAGATGTTGGGTTGTCTCTACTGAAGAGAAAATGTGTTCTTTTTGCAGGAAAGCAATACACGTGGAGTACACAAGAGCTGAATATCCAAAGGGACAAGCACTGCTGACTCCTGAAGAAATCCACTTTCTTCTCCTTTTCAATTTTAATATCCCAATTTAATTTTAATGACCTATCCATTCAGTTAAAGGATTATATTTTCTAGCCTCTCTTGTAGCCACATGACAAGGTTCTGAAAATAAGCTGTAAGAAGTGCTATATATTTAAAAAAAAATAGATGAGGTCTTATTCTATTACCCAGGCCAGAGTTTAGTGTCATGATGTGATCCTGGCTTACAGCTCACTGCAGCCTCTAACTCCTGAGCTCAAGTGATCCTCCCACCTCAGTCTCTAGAGTAGATAAGGGCTATAGGCATGTGCCATAACACCCAGTTATTTTTTTTTTAATTTTTTTATAGAAACAGGGGCCTTTCTATGTTGCTCAATCTGGTCTCAAACAGCTGGCCTAAGCAATCCTCTGGCCTTGGCCTTCCAAAGTGCTAGGATTACACGTGTGAGCAACTATACCTGGGTTGCATTACACTTTTTTAAAAGAGATGATTTAGACACTGTCTTTTCCCTTTAAGATTCAGACACTGCTTTCCCCCTTCAATTCTATTTCCTGGAATGTAGATGTAATGGCTGGCACTCTAGTAGCCATTTTTGGATGGTGAGGATAAGCTGTCTCATTGTAGGAATATTGGAATGAAAGTCCACAGATGGTAAAGCACTGATGAATTCATGGACCTGACAAATCAGCCACGAACTGATGTTCATCATATGCCTTTTATATGACAGAGTACTGCCTTTTGTGTTTAAGCTGTGGTTAATTTGGGTTTTCTTTCACATGCTGCTGAACTTAATTTGGGTGACTGCAAAATTCTATACAAATATGAGGATATTGTTAACATTATAATTTAGGGAATCTATCAGAAAGAGTGTATCAGTCATTCCAATAGAAACAAAATCAAAGTTAATTTATTTGTTAAAAAAAATCTTGACCATGGGGTTAGAAGGTATTTTTATTCTGATAGAACTATGCCACATTCCTGAAATTCTAAAATTTTAAGTCCATTAGGGCACAATATCTTGCCATACTCACAGGCACCTATAAGGTAACTACTGCATCAAGGATCTTGATGAAAGGACAGTGGTAGGGTGAATGGTTTGTAGTATATGACTCCACACAACTAATTAGACCAAACTAATTAGACCACAACTAATTATTACCACAACAGTGGTAGGGTGAATGGTTTGTAGTATATGACTCCACACAACTAATTAGACCAAAGGTGGGAAACTAGCCAATGACATCAACACATAGACTGGTTAGTGACCTGGGATTGACATGTTCTGGTACGAAAAGAGGATGTGGGTCAATCAGCATCTCTCTGTCAGCACTTTGAAGTAGGAGGTCAACATAGGTATCAGATAGCAGTGGAAGCTGAAGCTAAATCTAAAGTCAGCAGGAATGATCACAGTCAGACTACAATGACCATGTATAAACCAAGGTTGAGGATGGCAGAAACTAAGAGAGAATAGAAGCTTAGATGAATAAAGGATATAGGGTAGAAGATGAGGATACTGCTGAAAATAGCAGGAGAAGAGAGGAGACTCACAAAAAGTAGAGCTGGAGAGTATAACGGAGTCTTCACAATGGCGGGGATATTTGAACCTTCATTGCTGAGTCCTCATAGCTGCTGAGCAACCATTCTGGTCTGTGTAATGTATGAGGAGGGAAGACTGAAGTCTCAGGTTTTCTGTTTCTTTTATTTCTTGCTCCCTTTTTCCCAATACATATTAAAATAACTCATTACCCAAATTGCTTTCTCTCTATAGAGAGATTAATTAGGATGATTGGCATATAAATAAATATTTATATATCACATTGCCTAAACCATAAAATTTTTCTATCACTAGGAACTAATATACCTAAACTTGAATTTATGCAAATCTTATCTAAATTTTAAAATGAATCAAATTGAGACAATTTATCATATTAAAACCAATGTAATGGAAAACCTTTAAAATAAGGATAAAAGGAAGGAGAACCTAAGAGGAGACAAGAATTTTAGTGATGAGAATAAGTCTTTATTGAGCACTTGCAGCCTAGTGGTAAGTACCATATGTGTGTTATTATCATCACTGTCACATCCACAGCAGACTTATCAAGTAGTTGTTTTTCTTAGCCCCATTTAACAGATAAGAATGCTGAAGCTAAGAGGGTCAAATATTTTCTTTGGGTGTGGGATGTGATTCTGGCTGTCTGACCTTAAAATCTACATTCTTCACCACTCTACCATAGCGACTCTCTATGTACCTTGAAGCTTTCCTGTCACTTTCCCGACTGATGAGTGTTTCCAAGCTGTGGCAAGTGTAAATGGATAGCACCTTTGGGGCTGTTAGTAATGAAGTTGTCAGCCACGATTGTATCACAGGGGACCCCAGAGAAGTGTGGACTTTAGAAGCCGACAGAGGGGAATCATAGGCAATTCTGTAAAATAGATGAAAATGGGCCTTTTCAGGGAAATAACGAACAAAATCTCACTCCACACTCCCTTAGCACCTAGTAACTTAAAGTAGCACTGAAACCATTTGTTTTCCTGAGGGCTACTTCTAGTTGGGTATATGGACTCTGGACCCATGCCATGCCACTCACTGGGAGTGTGACTTTAGGTAAGTTACTTAAGCTGTCTGCCTGTGTTGCTTCATCTATAAAAGAGGATTTCAATCAAAAGGATTTCATACATATTTCAGAAACCTGTTATAAAGATTAAATGATTTAGGGCAGTGCCTGTGGCTCAAAGGAAAGGGGCACTTGCCCCATATGGAGGTGGTGGGTTCAAACCTGGCCCTGGCCAAACTGCAAAAAAAAAACAATTAAATGATTTAATACAAAGAAGAGCTGGGTATTACAGTTCCCTTGCCTTTAACTATCACCAACTGTCAGGTCCCAGGGATACAAAGTTTGAATGCTAGTGGGGTTATAATATGGGGAACTGAGAGCAATGAGCCTTCTCTTTACTCCTTCAGATTTGAATGATTGATACTGTTAATAAAGCTTGACCTGTCTCACCCTGGCTCAAGTTCTTTGCCACAATCTTCAATAACAATAGCAACTAGTGATCTCCTAAATGTTTAGTAAATGCCAACACTTTATGTAAATCTGGACCTTTATAATAACCTGACAAGGTTGTTGGTATGGGTATCACCACTGCATAGGTAAGAAAAAATAAGGACTGTCTTAAAGTGATAGCATTGATTAAAACAATAAAAAGGAGGTACTCACTGCATTAGTTTGTGTCTGATTTTCTAAGGAACTACCCAAGGAAGTTCTGCTCTTTATTTTTTCTCTTTCTTTCCTTCTTTCTTTTCTTTCCTTCTTTCTTTCTTTCTTTCTTTCTTTCTTTCTTTCTTTCTTTCTTTCTTTCTTTCTTTCTTTCTTTCTTTCTTTCTTTCTTTCTTTCTGTCTTTCTCTCTCTCTCTCTCTTTCTATCTTTCTTTTTCTTTCTTTCTTTCAGCTACAAAGAGAAGTGGTAATAGTGATGTGTCACAAGAATATCCCAGAATGAAATCTAAGAAAAGTACACACACTGGCACATAAGACCCAACTGGCAAGGAAATGTCATGTTTACTGAAGTGTAGTCACTGACTTAATATGGACTATTCCCTTACACTTCAAGCTCTGCCTCATCTGGGTCTTTATTCAGTTACTCAACCACAAAGTCAACTCAGCTTGAGAAATAGGGGGATTCCTAGAAGTGAATGGGATCTGTGTAGGCTACGCAAACGCGTCCAGTGTTTCCTCCTGCCTCACCTCACCAGAGATGAAGTAATTTGGTTACCACGCTTCCATCACACCTCTTTTTCAGTTGAAGACCATTACTGCTTCATTCCATAGATGTTGTAAAAGTAATGTAGTGCCACAATAATGCTTCATAACATATAATCATAAAATTCGGTGGCTTAAAACAATGAGCACTGATTTAGTTCTAGTCTGTGGTAGCAAATTAAAGTTGGGATAGATGTACTCATATTTCTGGAGATTAGTTGGGTCACTTTCTCTGGGATAACAGGGGATGCTTGGCTCTGCCCAGTGGATCTCTGATGCTCTAGTAGACAGATATTTGTAAATACGGTAGAGGTGCAAGACAGAGGGAAAGCCCACTCAGTCAAGCATTTTTCAGGGCTCTGCTTCTGTGACATCAGCAAACATTCCATTTGCTAAAGTCAGTTATGTAGCCAGGCTATATTCAAGGGGTTGGCAAAGGGATTAGATCCTAACTATTTAGTGAGAGGAACTTCCTGGAGGGAAAAAAGGGTCATGAATACAATCTTCATTGGAAACTCCACAGGTGTATTTTTTTTTTAAGGGAAACTATACTATCAAAAACAGGATTTTTGAAATTTAGTTTTTATTTTAAGTAAAATTATATATATACATAAAAGAGTCAAATTGTTCAAAAAGACTTAAAATGTCCCTTAACAATTCCAGCTCTTTCAGCTACTGCTTCTTCTGTTGTTAACCTCCATAACTCTTGAAAATGCTTGAACTGCGACTCTTAAATTTTCAGCTTTAGGAGTTGCCGACTTCCTACTATGGAAGATGAAAATTTACTTCTCTTTTACTGTCTTCCCTACCTCTCATCAGACATAAGCTCATTTTCCATACTGTTGCCATACTGTTTTCCATCCTTTTTTAAAATGTCATTTTACATAATCATTTTGCTTTGATTATTATTTATTTATTTTTTTTGAGACAGAGCCTCAAGCTGTCACTCTGGATAGAGTGCTGTGACATCACAGCTCACAGCAACCTCCAATTCCTGGGCTCAAGCGAGTCTCTTGCCTCTGCCTCCCAAGTAGCTGGGACTATAGGTGCCCGCCACAATGCCCAGACATTTTTTGGTTGCAGCCATGATTGCTGTTTGGCGGGCCCAGGCTGGATTCGAACCTGCCAGCTCAGGTCTACATGGCTGGCACCTTAGCCCGTTGAGCCACAGGCGCCGAGCCGCTTTGATTATTTTTTTATTGAGACTTTTTGAACACTATTTGTAGCTGATCCATATAGTAAACTATGATAATTTTCCTTTTCTTATACCCTTTTTATTGTCCCTGAAGTTATTATCTTATTACTTAACACTAAGTTAGTTTTAATTTTGAAAATTTGTGTAAATAATCTCTCAGTATGTTCAGACACACTGGAAAGTCTCTCAGTCCCGTCCTCCTGTGTTCCAGAGCTCCTGACCTGCCCTAACTGGTGTAACTCTGTGGCTGGTATCACTCTGAGGCCACACTTCACCATTATTCTGAAATCAAGTATTCCTGAAGCCTGTATCTACCTCATATTTGCATTATTTCCACAGTTGATTAAGTGCATTCTTCTATACCTTCCTGAGAAAGAGTAGTTAGGAAGTATATTTTTACCTAAAATATTAATATTTTACTATACGCTATTGAGAGAAACAGATTATTCCTATGAACATAAACACAAATTCAGAGAGGGAAGAGTTGAAGATTAACAAAAGTAGGAATTTATAAAATGTTTTTCTGTGTATACATGATTAAGCTTTTGTGCACTCTCAAGATAAACTTTCCTTGGACTTCTTAGTGATATATTTTTTCTCAACATTTTACTATAAATTGTTCAAATATGAAAACCTGGGAAAATGGTAAAATGAATAATTGCCTACATTTACATAGGTTCCATACACACATACATACATTCATATTTTTTTTATTTTCTGTGCCATTTGAAGAAAAATGTTCACAGTGTGAAATTTATACCAAAATATCTCAACTTCACTCTGTGCACTCATTGGTTAGTTCCAACTTAATAGAAAATACATGTGGTATTTTTTACTGTTCTTTGAATACTGTACTTAGCATCATAGTCTCCAGTTCCATCCAAATTTTTGCAAAAGGGCTTAATTTATCCTTCTTCATGGATGGGTAGTATTCTACAGTATACAAATACATATTTTGTTAATATAATCATAAAGTAATGGACATTTGGGCTGATTCCACATCTTGGCCATGTGCTATAATCAATATTCATGTGCAAGTGTCTGTTTAATAAAATGAATTCTTTTTCTTTGGGTAAATACCCAATAGCAGTTTGCTGGATCAAATGGTAGGTCTACTTTTAGTTTTCTGAGAAATCTTCATATTGTTTTCCATACAGGTTTTACTAATTTACACTCCTGACAATAGTGTATAAGCATTCCTTTCTCTCTGCATCCATGACAGCATCTATTATTTTTGGACTTTTTAATAAAAACCATTCTAACTGGGATAAGCTGATATCTCAATGTGGTTTTTAATTTGCATTTCCCTGATGATTAATGGTGTGGAGCATTTTTTCTAAGTTTATTGGCCATTTGTGTATCTTCTTTTGAAAAGCTTCTAAGCTTCTGTTTATATCTTTTGCCCACTTTTTAATGGGGTTGTTAGTTTTTTCTTGACTGATTTGCTTGATTTCTTTGTAGATTCCAGTTATTAGCACTTTATTGGATGTATATCTTGCAAATATTTTCTCTCATTCTGTAGGGTGTCTATTTGCTCTGTTGATTAGCTTATCAGCTGCACCAAACCTTTTAATTTAATCAAGCCCCATTTATTTATTTTTGTTGTTGATGTTATGCCCTTGGGGTCTTCTTCATAAGTTTTTTGCTAGGGTGATATATAGAGGAGTTTTTTTCAACATTTTCTTCTAGAATTGTTATGGTTTTATGCCTATATTTAAGCTTTTTATTCATCTCTAATTAATTTTTGGGAGTGGTGAGAAATATATACATATATATATATACTGTTTCATTTTCCTGCATATGGCTATCTAATTTTCCCAGCACCATTATTAAACATGGCTTCTTTCCCCCAGTGTATATTGTCTGCTTTGTCAAAGATCAGTTGGCTGTGAATGGCTGTGATGCCTGGGTTCTCTGTTCTGTTCTGTTGGTCTTGTCTTTATTTTTGTGCTAATACCAGGCTTTTTGGGTTAATATAAACTTGTATGGTTTGAAGTTTGATAACATGATGCCTCTAGATTTGTTCTTTTTGCTTAATATTGTTTTGTTTATTTAGGTTCTTTTTTTTTCCAAATAAAGCATAGAATTATTTTCTCCAGGTCTGTGAAATATGGCATTGGTATTTTGATGGGAATTGTACTGATATAATTCACTATAAATCACTTTGTGTAAAATGGACATTTTAATAATTTTGATTATACCAATCCATGAGCATGATATGTTTTTCCCTATGTTTGTGTCATCTGCCCTTTCTTTCAATAGTGTTTCATAGTTCTCTTTGAAGAGGTTTTTCACCTCCTTGGTTAAATATATTCCTAGGTTTTTAATTTTTTTTGTAGCTATTGTGAATGGTTATGAGTCTTTAATTTGACCTTCAGCTTGACTGTTAATGTTGTATAGGAATGCTACTGATTTGTGTACATTGAGGTTGTAGCCTGAGACTTCTGACATTATTTTTCAATTCCCGGAACCTTTTGGTGGGGTCTCTGGAGTTTTCTAGAAATAATATCATATCATCAGCAAAATGTAATAGTCTGACCTCTTCTTTCCTGAATTGGATACCCTATATTCCTTTTTCTTGCCCAATTTTGGCCAGGATATCCAGCACTCTATTGAAAAGAAGTGGTGACAGTGGGCATCCTTATCTTGTTACAATTATTAGGGGAGAACGCTTTCAAATTTTCCCTATTCATTATGATGTTGGCTGCAAGGGTTTGTCATAATTGGTCAGATAAATCATTGACTTTAAATCAATGATAGTAAAGAAAGACAAAAAAGACAAAGATGGTCATTGCATATTATAATGGGAGCAATTCAAGAAGACATAACAATCCTATTCATTCACCTAACGCAGGAAAACCCAGATTCATATAGCAAACCCTACTAGATCTAAACAAAGAGATAAACAGCAGCATCATAATTGCCATGAACTTCAATACCCAACTGACAGAAGTGGATATATCATCTAGGCAAAAAATAAATAAACACTGGACTTGAATAGGACTGTAGAAAAAATGGGCCTGACAGACATTTACAGAACATTTCACCCCCCAAACTATTAATCTACAATCTTCTCATCAGCATATGGAACATTCTCCAAGGTTGATCATTTCTTAGCCACAAAACATGTATCAACAAATTTAAAAAAAAAAAGAAATTATACCATGTATCTTCTCAGACCACAATGACTAAAACTAGAAATAACTTCAAAAGAAACATTCAATTGTATACCAAGTCATGGAAATTAAATAGCCTGCAACTAAACACTTATTAGGCCAATAGTGAAATTAAGATGGAAATCAAAAGATTCCTTGAACTGAATGACAAAGGGGCACAATCTACCAAAACCTATGAGATTCAGCAAAAGCAGTTTTAAGGGGAAAATTCATAACCTTAAATGTCTATATCAGAAAGACAGATCACAAATTGAATATCTAATGACATATCTCAAAGAACTAGAAAAGGAAGAGAAAACCAAACCCAAAGCCAATAGAAGAAAAGAAATAACTAAGGTCAGATTAGAACTAGACAAAATGCAAAACAAAAAAGACAATACAAATCGTGAATGAAACAAAATGCTGTTTGAAAAAATAAACAAAATTGAAAGACTTGCTAGATTAATCAGGAATAGAAAAGACCCAAATAAACTCAATAAGACCTAAAAAAGGACATATTACAAATGATACCACAGAAATATAAAATATCATCTGTTAATATTTCAAAATATCATCTATGTAAATCTCTATGAACATAAATTCAAGAACACAGAGGAAATGGACAAATTCCTAGGAAAAGTCACAACCTTCCACGACACAATTAGAAAGAAATAGAACTTCTGAGCAAACCAATAATAAGCAATGAGATTAAAGCAGTAATAAAAAATCTTCCAACAATAATCAAAGCTCCTGGACCAGCAGAATCCACAGTCAAATTTTACTGGATCTACAAAGAATAGTTGATACCCATACTGCAAAAACTATTCCATATCATCAAGAAAGGGGATGATCATCCTCAACTCAGTCTATGAAGCCAATATCACCCTGATAACAAAGCTAGCCAAAAATACAATAAAAGAAAACTATAGATCAATATTCTTTGTGATGATGGATGCAAAAATCTTCACTAAAATACTAGAAAATAAATTCAACAGCTCATGAAAAAAATAATCCACCGTGACAAAGAGGGCTTCATCCTAGGGATGCAAGAATAGGTCAACACATACATTATAAATCTATAAATGTGATTCAAAACACAAGCAAACAGAAGCAAATAGAAGCTTAACAGAAGCAAAAACAAAGATCATACACTCCTCTCAAATGATGCTGAAAAAGCAATTGCCAAATTTCAGCACATTTTCATGATAAAAATCCTGAACAAATTAATTAGCCATAGAAGAAACAAATCTCAAGATGATAATGATGTTTTGATACTTACAGTATATAGTGGTCATATCATGGTAATTAATATAGCCATCCTTTCAAATGTTTAGCATTCCTTTGTGCTGGGAGTATGCAATATCCTCTCTTCTAGCTATTTGAAACTGTATAATCAATTGTTATTACCTATGATGATCCCATAGTGCTATAAAACATTAAGAACTTTTATCCTCTGTCTAGCTGGAATTTTGTGTCATCTAACAAATCTCTTTCTATCTCCATCTTCCTCTACTTTTTCTAGCCTCTAGTAATCTCTATTTTGCTTTTTACTTTTATAAGATCAACTTTTTTTTTTTTTTTTGAGAAAGGTTCTCACTCTATTGCTGAGGCTAGAGTACAGTGATGTGATCATAGCTTATTGCACTTCTAACTCTTGGGCTCAAATGATCCTCCTGCATCACCAGCCCAAGTTGTAGGACTAAAGGCATGTGCCACTACACCTAGCTAATTGCTCTTTTTGTTTGTTTGTTTTTGAGCAATTAGCTTGTTATGTGACCACGACTGGTCTTGAACTCTTGCCTTTAAGCAATCCTTACATCTCAACCTCCCAAATTGCTGAGATTACAGTTAAACCAAAACATTGATCAATGTTTTTAGCTCTTGAATATGAATGAGAATATACAATGTTTAATCTCTTCCTGGCTTATTTCATTTAAGACAATGTCCTCTAGTTCTATCCATGTTGCTGCAAATGATAGAATTTTATTCTTTTTTTATCTCTGAATAGAATTTCGATCACATTTTTAAAATATTCTCATTGAAGAATGTTTGGGTCATTTCTAGTTATAGTGATTATGAATAATATGACTACAAACATTTGTATGTAGACCTTTTTTTTAATAAACAAGTTTTCATTTTTCTAGATTACATACCTAGATATGCTTTGCTAGGTCATGTGGTAAATGCATGTTTTTAAAAAATTTATTTATATTTTTATTTTTATTAAATCATAATTGTGTACATTAGTGCAATCATGGGGCACAATGTGCTGACTTCATATACAATCTGAAATATTTTCCTCGAACTGTTTGACATAGCCTTCATGGCATTTTCTCAATCTCTATATGAAGACATTTATATTCTGCATTTAGTAAGTTTCACCTGTACCCTTCTAAGATGTACTGTAGGTGTGATCCCACCAATCGCCCTCCCTCTATCTATCCTCCTCCCTCCCCTCCCCTGCCCTTTTCCCCATATTCTTGTGCTATAATTGGGGTTTAGCCTTCATATGAAAGCTATAAATTAGCTTCATAGTAGGGCTGAGTACAATGGATAATTTTTCTTCCATTCTTGAGATATTTTGCTAAGAAGAATATGTTTCAGCTCCATCCATGTAAACATGAAAGAGGTAAAGTCTCCATCTTTCTTTAAGGCTGCATAGTATTCCATGGTATACATGTGCCATAATTTATTAATTCATTCGTGGGTCGATGGGCACTTGGGCTTCTTCCATGATTTAGCAATTATGAATTGGGCTGCAATGAACATTCTTGTACAGATATCTTTATACAACAGCAATTTTAAATGACTGCCCACTTACTGTGTACTACATGTTGCC